>CM019226.1:17998082-18153773 GCA_009741485.1 Malurus cyaneus samueli | reverse complement strand
CCTCGTCCTCCTGGCTCCTCTGCGGTCACCAAGAACACAAAGCCCCTCTCATGGACCACAAGCACGGGGCTTATTGCGCTTCTCCCAGAAGCAGATGCGGCGGCTTGTATTAATGTTAATCCCCTCAAACCAAGTTCTACTGCCTCTTAGTGCTAGTGGTGTAAGGTTCATAATTCTTCTAGTACTGAGCCATTGGGGGGAGAACATATACAACGACTCCATATCCTATATATCTATATCATCTGAGCTATATCCATTCTATATCCTATATTAATTCTACTTTATATCATTATAATCATTACATATATACATATATTAATATATATATTCATATATCACTATATATCTCCAATATTCATATATCTCATATAATATCTATAATACATATCATAGCTATATGATATAGCGGATAACTTCATAACATGTCTCATATCTACATTATATCTATTATCTATTATCATCATTATCTATATCTTATTATATATTGTGTATATATATATCTTTAAAGAAGACAGAATAACTTCTCCCGTGCTGTGCCTAGGTCTGTCAGTAACTCAAAATGCTGACCCTGCAGGGGCAGGTGGAGCCTCCCAGGGCATCCTCAGCCGGCAGTGAGGCGGGCAGGCAGCCTGGACTGCCTGTGCTCTGCACAATTTCTGTGTGTCCATCCCTGCCCTGGCAAACAGGCTGGGGCTGCTCGGTCCTGAGCCCATCCATGGGAAGCAGCTCCCATTCCTTGTCCTGGCACTGAATAAAAATTGCAGCCTCCTGCTCAGCCTGGAGCCTACAGCCCAGAATTTTGTCTCCTTAGTTTAGAAAAAGGAATTGTTGCTCCCCCTGGGATGGTGATGCAGTCAAGCCTTTTGGCTGTAGAAAAACCTCCAGAAACACTTGCAAAGCTCTTCAGAAATTCTGCAAGTGGCCCAGAGCTTGCTTCGTCAAAGAATTTAAACATGTAGTCTTGACATGTAAATATTTCCAGAAATATTTCCTGAATAAATAAGATTCCTTCCAAGATGACCTCAGCCCTTGGCAGCAGCCAGGGCTGTACTGTACATCTTGCAGAGGATTGATCTGCTGTGCCGGGCTTGGAGCCCCTGCCAGGTCCTGGCAGCTCAGTGAGACGGGCACGGAGCTCTGGAGTGTGTCAACCCTGTCAGCTCCAGCATGGGCTCCACAGCCTGTTCTCTGCCCTGTTCCTCTAATCTGCTCCCTGATCCCCTGCTCTGCTCTGCTCCCCGATCCCCTGCTCCTGCTCTGCTCCCCAATACCCTGCTCTGCTCCCCCAATTCCCTCCTCTGCCCTGATCCCCTTTCTCCTCCTTCTGCCCCTGATCCCTGCTCTGCTCTCTCCCTCCCAACCCTCCTCTGCCCTGATCCCCAATACCCTGCTCTGCTCCCCCAATTCCCTCCTCTGCCCTGATCCCCAATACCCTGCTCTGCTCCCATTCCCCTCCTTCTCCTCCCCCATCCTCCTCTGCTGATCCCCTTCTCCTCCTCTGCTCCTGATCCCCTGCTCTGCTCTGCTCCCTGATCCCCTGCTCTGCTCCCCAATCCCCTGCTCTGCTCCCTGAACTCCTGCTCCCCGATCCCCTGCTCTGCTCTGCTCAACTCCTCTCCCTGATCTCTCCTCCCTGCTCCTGTCCCCTGCTCTGCTCCCCAATCCCCTGCTCTGCCCTGATCCTCTGCTCTGCTCTGCTCTGCTCCTCAATCCCCTGCTCTGCTCCCCAATCCCCTGCTCTGCTTTGCTCCCTGATCCTCTGCTCTGCTCATGATCCCCTGCTCCTGCTCTCTGCCCCGATCCCCTGCTCTGCTCTGCTCCGGATCCTCTGCTCCTCCTCTGCTCCCAATCCCTGCTCTGCTCCCACTCCCTGCTCTGCTCCCCAATCCCCTGCCTCTGCTCTGCCCTGATCCTCTGCTCTGCCCATGATCCCCTGCTCCTGCTCTCTGCCCTGATCCCCTGCTCTGCTCTGCTCCAGATCCTCTGCTCCTCCTCTGCTCCCCAATCCCCTGCTCTGCTCCCCAATCCCCTCCTCCTCATGATCCTCCTCTGCTCATGATCCCCTTGCTCATGATCCCTGCTCTGCCCTATCCCCTGCTCTGCTCTGCTCCTCAATCCCCTCTTCTGCTCCCCCATCCCCTGCTCCTGGCAGCTCTGCATCCCCTCTGCTCCCAGCCGTGTTTAGTCAGATGTGAGGAGAGAGCTGAGCATCCCCGAGCTGCATGGACTGTAAATCCCGGGGTGTGATGTGGGTGAAAAAAGTGGCTCCACAAGCCCTGATTCTGAAATTCAGCCAATTATTGTGTATGACTGAGTCCTGAGAAAAGAAAGAGAATGTTAACAGCCTACATAGAAGAAGAATAGCACAATACTTAGCTACTGTTGAAAAAAAAGAGATTAAAATGTAAAATTGATAATGCAAGTAATTAAAAATTATAAACATTCCTAATACTATAACTTTTGCAAACTCACCAATCATGTACCAATTATTAATTAAACAACTATCTCTTAACCAATGTATGTTTAACACAAATGTATACCCTGGTTACTAAAGTAGATAAAAGAAGCTTGTCCCACAATAAAGTTCTTCTTTCTCTCTCTTTTGTTATTTTTTATCTGTTATTTTATGTGGCTGTTTGGCCAGCAGCAGTGTGACAGTTCCTGCTCCAGGTGACCAGGGCTGGAGGGGTTGGGCTCTGTTTCTGGGCCAGGTCACTGAGGCTCTGCTGAGCTCTTCCCACCGAGCTCACCTCCCAAACCTCCCGTGGGTTCTCTCCGTGTTATTTTTGGATTTCCATCTGTCCCTGCAACCTCTGCCAGCTCCTTCCTTGTGTGCTGGGGTGGGAGAGGGGCAGCGTGTCCTGAGAGGATGGGCACTTGCTGGGGATGGGGGGACTTATTTATAATTAAAATAAATCAGTAACCGTTCCTCACAGCCCTGTCTTAGTGCTCAGGGCTATTTCTGTGTCTGGCAATTTCCATTTCCTCCCCAATGCTCAGCTCTCCTCAGCCCAGGTGTCGTTACCTGTGTGGCTCCTCTCCCTCCCCACGCTCCCCTGTCACAATATCTGTGACCTGTGGCCAATCTCTTGCTGTGCTGAGCCAAACGCAAACTATTGCTGCCAGTTAAACCTTGATCCAGTGATCTTCAGCTCCATTTCCATTGCTCAGAGAGCTGCAAAGCCTCTGCTCCCCTCCTGTGAGAACGGTGGTGAAGGAGATGTGAGGGGAGCGCCTCTGCCTTCATAAAACACTGCTTTTTCTCTCTGCTTGTCTAAAGCTATAAAAGTGATAAAAACTCGACTCATTTCTTCCAGTTCGAGGAGAACATAAAGAGTTTCCCAAAGGGTATCTCTTCAGGAAGGGGGATTTTAAAATCTGTTTCATTTCTTGGCCAATTTGTTGCTCAGCCCTGAGCGCGTTACCGAAATCCAGCGTTTGCAGAAGTGAGGAGGGCTGGCTGGAACACAAGAATGTCATACTTTGGAAAACCCTAACACTGAAATTTGTTTGCAATGCACATTGAATGCAACCAAGTGCTTTTTTTTGGGGGGAAAGAGGGAAATATGAAAGCTGTGGATGGGCACAGTCATCCCAAAGGTCGCGGTCTGTGCTGCCCTGCCCGCTCTGGGAGCTGCTGGTGCTGTGACAGGGATTTGTTCCTCGTGTCACAGGGACCCCATTCCTGTCTGTGGGGCTCAGACCCCTTTGGGCAGCGCTGGGGGAGCTCCTGCAGGGGGACAGGGCACACTGGGGGCTGTGACACTGGTGACACTGGGAGGGGACCTCGCCGAGCTCTGAGCCCGGGCTGTGCACCCTCAGTGAGCACAGGGATGGATTTAATCACCCTGAAACCATCCATCCGTGGATTTTTACTGAGATACTCCTCGCTGCTCCCTAGAACACTACCTGCTGAGGAAACGAGCACTGCTCTTCCAGGTCCCTCTGAGGACACAGGCTGTGACATTTGTTTTCCACCTATGGCTCCATATTTCCCCCTCTTGGCTAATTACTGCAGTTCTTTCTAAATGATGCATTTGGTATTGAACTATGGATTTCAAAAAGTTTTTATGCTTGTCTTAGCTGGAAATATGTTCTGGCCTGACTTGTAATTCCCTCTGCAGCCTTGTTGGAGTCAGGTAATATACCTCAAATATGAAGTCAATAAAATTGTACTGTAAGTCACTGCAGACTTAAAGATTTTTTTTTCTTCTTCTTCTTTTTAATGAACAAGAATCCCAGGCAGCAAGAAATCATTTCAAAAAAATTCCAAGCCCTAATTAAGGAAATAATTTAAGAATATCTTGGGATTTTAAAGCATGCTGAGGGTTTTGCAAGCCCAGGGCTGTGATGGGCAGGGGGCTGAGCACTGCCCCTTTTGGGGTTCCTGGTACGCTCTCCCGCAGTAGTGGTGCCTGAGGAAGCGCGAAACATCTCTCAATTCGCGCTGTAACCTGGAATATTCCATCTCCTTGCTCTGGATACCATCTCCTGTGCCTGTGCATATTCCATTTCCCTCCCCTGTGCTGGCATATCGCCATTCCTGGTGCCTGGAATACCATGCCTGTGCCTGGAATATCGCATGCCGTGCCTGGAATTCCATCCCTGGCCTGCATCTGGGAATATCCATCCTGCTGTGCCTGGAATTATCCATCCCTGGTGCTTGAATATCCATCCCGTTGCCTGGAATATCCATCCCTGTGCCTGGAATATCCATCCCTGTGCCTGGAATATCCATCCCTGTGCCTGGAATACCATCCCTGTCTGGAATATCCATCCCTGTGCCTGGAATATCCACCCTGTGCCTGGAATATCCATCCCTGTGCCTGGCAATATGCCATCCCTGATACCATCCTGTGCCTGGAATATCCATCCCTGTGTCTGGGAATTCCATCCCTGTGGCTGGATATCCACCCTCTGCCTGGAATATCCACCCTGTGCCTGGAATATCCATCCTGTCGATCCCTGTGCCTGGCAATACCATCCCTGTGCCTGGAATCCACTTGCCTGGATATCCATCCCTGTGCCTGGAATATCCATCCCGTGCCTGGAATCCATCCCTGTGCTGGAATATCCATCCCTGTGCCTGGAATATCCATCCCTGTGTCTGGAATATCCATCCCTGTGCCGAATTCCATCCTGTGAATACTCCGGGAAATCCACCTGTGTCGGAATATCCACCCTGTGTCTGGAATATCCATCCCTGTGCCTGGAATATCTCCCGATCCACTGTCCGATCCTCCGGCGAATGATCCATCCCTGTGTCTGGAATATCCATCCCTGTGTCGGGAATATCCATCCCTGTGTAATATCCATCCCTGTGCTGGAATATCCATCCCTGTGCCTGGGAATATCCATCCCTGTGCCTGGCAATATCCATCCCTGTGCTCTGGAATATCCATCCCTGTGTCTGGCAATATCCATCCCGTGCTGGAATATCCATGTGCGATATCCATCCCTGTGTCTGGGAATATCCATCCCTGTGCCTGGAATATCCATCCCTGTGTCTGGAATATCCATCCCTGTGCCTGGAATATCCATCCCTGTGCCTGGGAATATCCATCCCTGTGTCTGGAATATCCACCCTGTGCCTGGAATATCCATCCCTGTGCCTGGAATATCCATTTTCTGGGAGCTGCAGTGCTGGGTCCACACTCCGGGCTCCCCGTGCCCTTTGGGACCCTGTGCAGGTGCCACAACTTTCGTGGCCAAAACAGAAGAAGCAGAGCCCCGAGGCTGAGCCGGGGCAATTCCAGCTCAGTTTGTGGCCGCGTTTCCTGTGATGATGAAAGTTCCCCCCTCGAGCACTCGAACGCTCTCGTTGCTGTCACCGGCTGCCAGGAAGGCATTGCAGAACACCGTGACCCCGGGGTGCCCGCGGGGCTGGGGCTGAGCAGGGCTGGGGATGACCGGGCTGGGTGAGCCGGCTGGCTGAGCAGGGCTGGGGCTGAGCCGGCTGGGCTGAGCCGACTTGGGCTGAGCAGGGCTGGCTGGGGGGGTCCGGGCTGGGCTGAGCCGGCTGGCTGAGCCGGGCTGGGCTGAAGCCGGGCTGGGCTGAGCCGGGCGGGCTGAGCGCGGGCTGGCACGGGCTGGGATGAGCGGGGCTGAGCTGAGCGGGGCTGGGCTGAGCCGGCTGGGATGAGCGGGGCTGAGCTGAGCGGGGCTGGGCTGAGCCGGGCTGGGGCTCAGAGCTGGGCAGGAGTCTGGGCATGGAACAGGACACGAGCTGGGCATGGGACAGGGCAAGAGCTGGGCTGTAGGGCTGCGCTGTAGGGCTGTAGGGCTGGGTTGTAGGGCTGGGCAGAAGCTGGGCTGGGCTGTAGGCCTGGGCTGTAGGGCTGGGATCACTCCCTACTCCACTAAAGGACCTTGTGACAAGGCTGTGACAGAAACGCAACGGAACATTCGGTGTCCTGGGGCCGGGAGCGAGGGCAGAGCTCACTCTCAAACCCGAGTGCATTTCTGCATTTTGTTCCCCAAAATACCCGGGGCTCGGGGAGCAGGGTCCTGGTGGGCTCTGCTCTCCCCAATTCTCAGGCTCTGCTCTCCCATTCAGGGCTCTGCTCCCAATTCGGGCTCTGCCTCCCAATTCTGGGCTCTGCTCAAATTCAGGGCTCTGCTCTCCAATTCAGGCTCTGTCTCCCCAATTCTCGGGCTCTGCTCTCCCAATTCTCGGGCTCTGCTCTCCCAATTCAGGGCTCTGCTCTCCCATTCAGGGCTCTGCTCTCCCCAATTCTCAGGGCTCTGCTCTCCCCAATTCTCGGGCTCTGCTCTCCCATTCAGGGTCTGCTCTCCAATTCGGGCTCTGCTCTCCCAATTCTCGGGCTCTGCTCTCCCAATTCAGGTCTCAGCTCTCTCTCCCAATTCAGGCTCTGCTCTCCCCATTCAGGGCTCTGCTCTCCCAATTCAGGGCTCTGCTCTCCCAATTCAGGGCTCTGCTCTCCCAATTCAGGCTCTGCTCTCCCAATTCAGGGCTCTGCTCTCCAATTCAGGGCTCTGCTCTCCCCAATCGGGCTCTGCTCTCCATTCAGGGCTCTTCTCTCCCAATTCAGGGCTCTGCTCTCCCAATTCAGGGCTCTGCTCTCCCCAATTCTCAGGCCTCTGCTCTCCCAATTCAGGGCTTGCTCTCCCAATTCAGGGCTCTGCTCTCCCAATTCAGGGCTCTTCTTCCCAATTCAGGGCTCTGCTCTCCCAATTCAGGGCTCTTCTCTCCCAATTCAGGGCTCTGCTCTCCCAATTCAGGGCTCTGCTCTCCCAATTCAGGGCCTCTCTTCCCAATTCAGGCTCTGCTCTCCCATTCAGGCCTCTGCTCTCCCAATTCTCGGCTCTGCTCTCCCAATTCGGGCTCTGCTCTCCCAATTCAGGGCTCTGCTCTCCCAATTCCAGGGCTCTGCTCTCCCAATTCAGGGCTCTGCTCTCCCCATTCAGGGGCTCTGCTCTCCCAATTCAGGGCTCTGCTCTCCCAATTCTCGGGCTCTGCTCTCCCAATTTCGGCTCGCTCTCCCCAATTCAGGGCTCTGCTCTCCCCAATTCTAGGGCTCTGCTCTCCCAAAAGATGAAAAGAGCAGCTTCTTTAGAAGTTTCTTATTAAATGCATAATCTTGTAGAGCAAACCCATCTCTCTTTTAACTGGCTGGGCCTTTCATTGCATATTTGTTCATGCTTGATCTACAAAGTGCTTTAACTTGTGCAGAATTCCGTGGGTGTCAAGGGTTGTTTTCTCAGGCTTTTGTCTTGGGGAGATTGGAATGGGAATTATTGCAAAGACAAAGCAAATGTCCCAGTGCCAGGCAGGTTCTTCAGGCAGCGGTGGCCTCAGACTTTGATGTGTTACCAAATGGGTTGGGGCAGTCCCCAAAACCCTGGGTGCAGATGGGACCCCTCCCGTGCTGGACAATGGGCAGAGAGGAGGATTGACCATTTCAGGCCTGAGTTTATTGTAGACTGTGAAATCTAGAGCCTGGGAAATCGTGGGTACCAAGCTGTTAGGATTGCTGCCACCACCCCAGTGCCCCATCAGGGAGCACCCCTTCCTCAGGTGAGGTGAAACCTCATTTTCCAGAATGCTGTCTGCATTCCAGAACTAATTGCACAGCAATTAAACGAGCCCTGTGGAGGAGCTGTTTCATTTGCAGCTCTGTCTCTTCACCATGCTGGGCCCAGATTGCCAGACCATGACCAGGATTCACCCCAGCTCCATTTCTGGGGAGAGATCTCTGCAGCAGTGGGAGCTGTGCACAGCCCGGGCTCAGGCTCCTATCACGGGTGATTCACTGACACCATCCTGCTTTGGCAAACAGGCATTTTGGTCACTGCAGCTCCTTAAAGGAAAAACAGCTGGACCAAATATCTAGATTCTATCAAATATTAACGTTGTTCAGGTACTAGTTTAAATTACCTCATCTGTATGTATTTTTATTTTGTCCCAACACTAATTAATGTCTGCCTAAACCCTTGGAATTCATACAATTTCATATCTACTTTGGCCAGGCAAGAGCCTTTAAAATATTCTCCTACTGTGTTAGGGGGAAGAGAAAGAAAAAGAGAAGAAGAGCAATCTACCAAAGGAAGGCTGCCATTAGATTACCTCTGCAGCCAGAGACCGTCTTGCTCTTAAAATATATCTAGAGCCCCTCTCAGTGAATTGTGTACATTCTGTCCCCAAAGATCTCAGAGCAACAATGACCTCAGAGGATCTCTGGAAGAGAAGCCCTTTATGTTTGAATGGGTGTCCTGACATGTGATGAAGAGATTGCCATGGCAAATCTGCATTTTTTGATGTAATCACAGAAAATAAGTGAATAAACCACATAAGTCTGAGTCATAGTTTCTGCTGCTCAAGGCTGTAGTAACCCCCCTGCTCTGATTTAAAATAATAATAATAATAGATTGTTAAATTTATATAAGGCCATTTAAATCCAGTCGCGCTCCCTTTGCCTTGCAGGTTCAGAAATGTTCAATTACTGCACAAAAGAGCCCAAAGAGCAGCTCCTGCAGCTCGGCAGCACACACAGAGCAGCAGCCCCGAGCGGGGCTTTGTGCCCGGCCCTCCTTTCCCAGGCAGGAGCCATCCCCGCTCGGGATGGGAGAGAGCACTTTGCATTTGGCACCAGGAGCTGATTATATACACAGAAATCTGCTTTTGGAGCTCCAGCTCCGCAGAACAGCCTTGCTTTGCTGCAATTTGCCCTCTGGGGCTGAGTCCCCGCTGAAAAGCGGTTAAGCCTTGGAGCCCTGGGGCACCTGGTGGAGAGACTCCTCCTTGTTTTATCTCAAATGTTGGAGTTTTGTTTTGTACAAATGATCCAGCACTGGAAATGATAAATTATCAATGCACTCTGGAAATGAACGCGAATTTCTGATTCTGCCAGCAGCCTGTGGCTGTTGCTGTGTGACTCTGGGTTAGCAGAGCCCCAAGTCACTGAGAGGAAAATGATTCCATGATTGTTTTAGGGGCACAGGAACCCGAGACCGGCCTGCACAAGGAGAAGGAACAGGATCAGGCCTTAAATCAGTAGATTTTTCATTTGCTATTTGGAAAAGTGAGGACAGTTTGGATGAATAAAACAAGGCAAGAAATACTTGATTTCTCTTTTTTTTTTTTTTTTTGGTGGAATTTTACTTTTCAAAACACAAACATTTCAGGTGGAAATGCAAATCTTCCCGGCCAGCCCCTTCCAGGGACATTTTTGTATCTGAAAATATGGGGGAGGAAATTGGGGTTTGGCCTCGGGCAAGGTGCGGTGGGTACCCGCAGGCACCTGAGGGGTGCAAACGCCTGCGTGTGCCGCGGTTTCCCATTCCTCCGTCCCTCGCTGAGCACTTCCCACATTTCCCCGAGGTCACTGGGGCGGTTTAGCGAACAGCCCGCGGTGTTGAGCCGCTCTCCAAACCGGCCCGCTCCTCCCATCGCCTTCCCCGTTAACTCTTTGCTCGGCTCCGTCAATTCCCCGCTGACAATTCCTGGACTTTTCCTGGGCAGGACAAGGAGTTCCAGCTCCTCCGAGGGTCCCTGTGGGTCCGTTTCAACAGAAATGTTCAGGATTCCTCCACGATCCGGAGGAACGCACCGCAGCCCAGCCCGAGCTCGGAGCTCCGCAGGATCCCCCGGTTTTGGCTGTTTCCCCCATTTTGGGGCTGCCGGGTGTCCCCGGGTTCCTTTGGATCCTGCGGGATTCATCACAGAATTCCCAGCTCTGCCCATCCCCGGGACACAGCCGGGCTTGGACCCGTTCATGCGGGGATCGGGAGCGGCTGCGAACATTCCCCGATCACCGGGAAAAAACCCGCAGAAACATCGGAAAGGCTCCCGGCGGCGGCAGATTGTGTCGGGAGCGGAGAAATGCCTGTGGAATGGGAGCGGCAGGTTTTCCTGGAATTCTGGATGGTGTACAAAAACAGCTCTCTTCAGACCCGGCAGACAGAAGCGGAGTAAAATAGGGGTTTGGAGTGGAAAACTGCCAATTATTCCAGATTGTTGTGATAGTTTGGTGATTCACACAAGACTTTGGTAGACTGTGAGAATTCCTGCCACAAATGCTCCTCAGGCTGCAGAGCCTGTTTGGGAATATCATGCGTTTGGAAATCAGTCTTCCATGCAGTTTTTCTGCTTCCCGAGGATTTCCAGGGTATGGGCAGGGCGGGCAGGGGATTCCACTCGGTCACCAGATCCAAGGGTAACCCCAGGGACAGGAAAAGGGGACAGGAGCAGGGGACAGGAGCAGGGGACAGGGGGTTTGTGGGCAGCCCAGGTGTGCCACTCACACCCAAAGCAGAGTGGGAGCAGTTCTACCTGCAGCTCTGAGGTTAAATGAACGTGGCAGGAAAAAAAGAAACACTCTATTGACTCGTTTTTACCTTACCTAAACTTCTCACCTAAAATATGTGAGCAATAGAATGTGTGTGTGACATCAATTCTGTTATAAATGCCAAAAAAATCTCCATGCAGTTTATAGAAACCGTGACAGATCTTTAAAACAAATGATTTTGGGTTTTTTTTTCCTTTACAATTTTGCAGTGTTGGCAGTTAAAGGAATCTGAAAATTGAATCCATCCATCTGGCACTGGGAAAACAAACAACATATTTGTCTGTGCTCCCTCTTCACTCCAAAGCTTAAAGATGCTAAACACAACCAAGCAAATGTGACACGGGAGGGGAAGGGAGGGCTGAAATCACATAGCCCTCAGGCTATTAGCTCGAACAGGTTTTAAAGAGAAGATTTGACTAACTTACCAAAGTTCCTCCTTGAAATGGAGAAATTAAAAAAATGAGAGAATATCTGGGAAGTGCAATGTGTGTAAAATCCCAGGAATTTTCATACCTGTTCCAGGTCTGTTGGGAATGGATCCCTGTGCACTCTCTAAATGAGAGAAATTGCAAAGAGTAAATCTTTATCAGAAAAGCATAAACACACTAGAGCACACATAACGGCCACATTATTTCCATGGAACTCCCTCCTCCCATCTATAACCTTGGTCACATAATCAGGAATGAAAATCATTATCTATTTCATTCACATCTGTTAGTAATTTTTTTTTCGAAACCTCCTTTTAATCTGATTAGAGCTTCTCCTCTAAACCAAACAAATTCTAAACTCAAGGCTAAAATATCAGGTTAGCTTAGTAATCCACATAATATTTTCATTTTCTCTTCCTAATTGAATTTGTCCATTGATCCGTGTTACTGTTCTCCTGTCCATTGTTATGAACTGTTCCCCAAATGCCAAGGGTGTGTGATGAACTGGGAATACCCTGACAACACACGGTGCTGTCTCTGTCCCTGTCCCTGTCCCCTGTCCCATCCCTGTCCCATCCCTGTCCCTGTCCCCTGTCCCATCCCTGTCCCATCCCTGTCCCTCCCTGTCCCTGTCCCTGTCCCATCCCTGTCCCTGTCCCCATCCCTGTCCCTGCGCAGACAATCACTGTGTGTTTGCTCCAACTCTTCCTCCTCTCAGCTTTAGGGAGGGTTTTTTTTTTAATTTTTTTTTTTTTTAACTTACTGGTAACATTGTCTGAAATGGGAATTCTTGAGGACTGGCCTGGACAAGTGCCATGAATGGATACTCCATCCTGGCATTGTCCCAGGCCAGGTTGGACATTGGGGTTTGGAGCACCCTGGGACAGTGGGAGGTGTCCCTGCCCATGGCAGGGGTGGAACTGGATGGGCTTTAAGGTCCTTCCAGCCCAAACCATCCTGAGTTTCTCTGATTCTCATTTTGAGGGAACATCCTACCTGGCAGTGGCAATAGAATAGAAACATGAGGCATTTTAAGGCATTTTCTTCATCGTCTCCAGAGTCTCCCCATTATTTTGCACAGCCTCGGGCTCTCCGGAGCAGCAGGACACGGTCCAGAAGGAGCAGAAGCATCCCCTCAGAGCTGTGCTTTCCTGTTTTTCCCTTCAGTATTTAGGATCTCCATGAAGCAGCCCCCAATTCCCGGGGAGCGGCTCCTGGGGAGCCCCGGCAGGTCCAGCCCCGATCCGAGCGTTCCCTCCCGTGCCAAGGGCTCCGGGGACGGACTAAAATAACTAAAATAACCTGCGGAGTTTCACTTTCGTTCTGCTGAGCAGAGCAGACGCTCTGGGGCAGTTTCGCTTTGCAGAAATCCCGGAGTGAAGCAGGGAAGCAGTTCCCGTGTGAGCGCTCCGGAGCGGGCAGAGCCCCCCGGCTCCCCGCAAACCCCCAGAGTGGAATTTGCGCTCATCTGGCCTCAGATTTCCTTGCCTCTATCTCAGCCCTTCGGGGGCTACAGGCACAGCGGAGTTTTGGCAAGGAGGCCACGCTGTAAAGCTTTTATTTGCCTTTTGCAGTTGTTTCGGGTCCTGTTCCTTGTTAAGCAGTAATGGAAGAAGTCAAACCCTGACCTTTCGTGTGAGCACAAAAGAGCCTTCTGGGGCAATATAACAACTCCTGGAGTTTGTTCACAAGTCTGTATAAAAGTTACTGTTCATGGTCTTCTCTTTCCTTCCTCTCTGATAGTGACTGAGTTATTCCAAAATTAGTATTTATTGTTTTATCAGTAAATATTTCTCAGTCCTATCCATTCATTGGGAATATCTTAAACTGCTCATTCAGGGGTCAGGTGTCCCTGTCCACAGCAGGGGCTGGGAACAAAATCACCTTTGCTGGCACTCCCAGAATGCAGGTCTGGGATTCTCTGACTCTCCAAATGTTCCCCTCAGCTTTCCCAGGAGAAATGGGCACTGTGAGCACTCAGAACACCCTGAGGAGGCTGTGCCTGTGCATCAGGGGCCATGGCAGGGATGCTAACACCACAAAACCCGTGTGAGCTCAGACAAACGATGCAGCAAGGCTCAATATTTGACTGCTCAAAGCACCCAGGGATCTTCAGCTCCTCAGAGACGTGAGAAACTTTTGTAATAATTCCCAGCGAGTGCTGAGCCCCTTCATCTCTGCTAAATCCTATAAATCATCACACCTGCAGGACTTCTGCCATCACGCAGCCCCTTCGGCTGTGACAGCAGGGGTGTGGCTGGCTCCTACCTGCAAATTAACGACGAGTTCCACACCGTACCTGAAAAACCAGAGAAGACTTGTTTCACAGGAGAAACTATTTTTTTTAGGAAGTTTTGCATTGATACAGGGGAGTCCAAACCTGCAGCTTCATTAGTGCCTCTAAGCCAATTAACCTTGCTGAGGTTCTCTTGGGTTGGGGAGAAGCATGCAGATGGAGTTTAGATCCTGCAAGCGAGTCTGTGCTTGGGCAAAACCCCAACTGCTCCTCCTGCTGCAGCTCTGTCTGTGCAGGGTGAGCCAGCTCTGCTCCTGGCAGCAGGAATTTCTTGGGACTGACACCCACAGCAGAGCTGGCCCCATCATCTCTCTTTGATGGGATTTTAACAAAAGGTCACGTTCGTTCCTCTGCTCTCTCGCCCCTTCAGGACGGCTTTCATGTCAGACAAATTGAGCTGTCCAGGGCAACTGAGAGCATCCTTTAAAGGGTCAAAAGTGGTTGAAATGTGGAAGCAAAAGGTGGGAAGAAATAGCTCATTTCACAGCTAAGTGGAGTCCCACAGGGATCTGTGCCATTCCAAATACTCCTGAATGATTTGGAATAGGAGAGGAGGTGGCAGGAGGGGACAAAGTTGGCTCCTGAAAATAAATTATTCAAAGTGTGAAACCCAAAATCCAACTGTAAAGAGCTGCAGAAGTGCCTGACCAGTGTCTGAGCTGCAGGTGATCCAATGCCAGGCTGAATTTACTGCCAGAAAATTAGAATGCACACAAGGAAAAGCAACATGCACATCCTTTGGTGAACCTGGAATGCCAACAAGGGCTGGCCTGCCCGGGCACAGGCTGCAGGGAAAGCAGAAGCTGCTTCCAGGCTGTTTCTGACAAAAAGAGGGAGAGGCCTGGCTCTTTGAAATATTTTAAGTGAGGCTGTTTCTGACAGAGCTGCTGCTTATTTACACTGAAGTGTTTCAGAACCACTCACAAGTCTGGGTTTCAATGCTCCTGGCAATGCAGAAATTCTCAGGTGGCAAAATAACCACCTGTTCTAGAGAGCTTTGTGTTACAGAATGTTTAGGCTGTCTCTAACTTCATCTTTAAATAAAATGAGACAATGTGATTTTCTTTTCACTTGTTTTTTTTCTTTCCAGCACTGATTTCTCTGATGTCAGTCTGATGCCAAACACAATCCCACTGAGGAAATACCTTGGTAAGTCTTCTGTTGTTTTATTAGATCTCCCAACTAAATCACAGAAGAAACCTGTTTAAAGCTGCAATCCTTTGGAAGTTATATCCATGTAAATACTGGAACAACAAAACACAGGGAGTAAGTAGGATGGAGCCCAAAGGATAAGGACAATTAAGTGTTTTTTCCATAAGAAATTAAAAGATCAAGACCTTTCAGCAAATTACTGTGGTTCTCTTCTTGTCTCCAGGAAAAGCATCTCAATTTTTTTGTCCCATCTCTTTACCTAACTCCCTTTTTATTGTCCCATTTTGGGTATGTGATATTTAGGAAAAGGCTCAAAAATTCTTTTTTTTTTAATATGGAACACATACTGCAAGTCCAAGAATTCTTCCCCTTGGCTCTTGGGGTTGGCTCAGGCTCTAAATTAGGACCCATCCAGGGTACTAAACATGGCAGAATTTGGAATTATGGTTTCAATTTGAAGAGGTACCATATCTCTTGCTGTAGAGGCAGATGTTTTAAAAGGTATGTGGCATTTCATAAAGCATGCTTTTAGTGGTAACAATTTTGGTTTTGTTCATACCTCTACTTACGTATTTCACTCCTGAGCCCGAGCTGAACACTCTGCCAGTGTCGCAGCTGAATTTGTTTCATTAGTGAACCCAGCTGCACACAATTCTGTTCTATTGCTGACAAGCCCTGGATTTATAGAACGTGGTTTGAAATCATGAACAGGGGGAAGCAGGACTTGCTTTAAAACAAGGTAGGTGTGAGTCCCCTCTGTGGAGCCCTCTGGAAGGGATCTGCCATGCTGGAACCCCTGGGAATTCTAGTTTTCCTGGGAATTCCAGTTTTCCTGGGAATTCCAGTTTTCCTGGGAATGCACACCTGTGCCCACTGGTTCCCAGCACTTTGGGGGTTAATTTGCCCCTTGGCAGCACCATCACCACCCCAGCATTCCAAACCAAACAAAGGCACTCCCAACACTGCTCTCCATCATTTCTGCCTGCCTGGCTCCTTACACATGGCAATTCATGGAGCTGGCCCAGGGCTGGTGAGCCAGGTCAGGCTGATTTACCTGTCCAGGTAACTCCTACCTGTCCCAAAGGACAGCTGATCCCAGGAGCTCCCACACAGCCATGGGCTCTCTGTAACACAGGAGCCCCTACAATCCTTCCACCCATGCTTTGGTGATGCCCAGGCTCCACTGAGATCTGTGTGCCACTTGGCTACTGGATTTCAGCAGGCATTGTGCTGCAGGAAAAAATAGAACTGCAATCAAAGGTGGTTCTCTTCTTGCAGGCATCCTGTAATTAGCTCAAGTTTTCTTTTTTTCATAGGTCTTGATGCATAAACCAAAAGTTTCCTCTTCCTTGCATGTTGCTGCCAGATGGTTCTGCAAAGCTTCAAAACAACGAAGTTGTTTGTGTGTGCTTGCACATGACTTCACCCCAAGCCTGTCACAAAGTGCTGCTCCTCATCAATTAACCCAATTAGTCCCTCTCTCTCCACCCGTTTCTGAACAGTGCATTTCACTCTGTCTGTCCCAGCACTTTGGAGTTTCAGCCCTTTGTCACAGATCCCACAGGAATGGGATGAGCTCCAAGGTCCCTTCCAACCCAGACCATTCCGTGATCCTTTAAGGAGAAGGAAAAAAGGGATTTGAGGTGAAGCAGCTCAATACCTGCAGAGAGGAAGGAGCTGGAAGGGCAATGGCATCAGGAGGAACTGCAGAGAGGCTCTTGGAGAGGTGAAGGACCTGGTGGGAAATCAAAGCACTAAACAGAGCACAACAGACAAGGGCTACCACGAGAAATACATGGAAAAAGCACAAAAAATACCAAGATATTGATCTGAGGAGGAGGTGGGAGGGCATGGCACAGCCTCAGGCTCTGACTGACCACAGCTAATGGCAAAAGCACACTTGGAGCGAGCTCAGACCCCGAGTTCCCCCACCAAACACGTGGGGGATGCTGTGATGAAGCAGCAGCTCCTGAGCTGTGGAGCCACAGCTGGAGAACATCCTCATCCCATTTTGGCTTCCCTATTGCAAAACGATTGACAGGCTGCAGGCCCTGGCCGAGGGACTCTGATGGATATTCAAGAATTAAGCAGAATTACTCACAAGCTGATAGGAAACAAATCTGAGCTCCTTACAAGGCAAGCAAGATCTTCAAAGATTTGGCCTTGGAAGAGCATCAGACACTGGGCATGTCACTGCCCTTTTGTGAGAGACAGCAGATTGCAGCGGGAGGAGCAGCTCTTCCTATAAAGCTCTGCTTTACACGAGCTGTCTGTGGCACAACTGTGGAATTGACATTTCGTAGGAAAAGGCAACACAACCCTTATTTTTGGAAGTACTTCCAAGTAGGCTTAAGGACTTTATGAGTTGCTGTGTGTGGATTCCATGCAGCCTTTATTCCATAAGTGCAAATTCTCATCTTTCCCCGTGTGATTCCACATCTGCACTGCCTGTGCCCCACACTGCACACTCCTGTCACAGATGTGACAGATCCCCTCATCTCCAGGTGCCCCCACTGTCTGTGCTGACCCCAGGGAGGTTCATCTGACATCCTCAGGAGTTTTCTTCTGTGCCTCAGATGTTCTTTCTGACCTTTGGAATGCTGTACACAAAGCTCAGAGTGGCTCCTGCTTCTATGAATTGCCCCATCTCCTCTTTGAGAGCCATAATTACGTTTTAATGATTTAATAATATTCTCCACTTCTGTATTTTAATGTCTATATTTAGTGTTTGTTAAGGTCAAGGCTCATTATCTCTGCAGTGTTATTACATTGTGGCATAGGAATGTGCAGTCCTTTATAGATTTTTGGAAATCTGTAGTATGACAATTGGCACCACCCTCCCTGTGGCTCCCCAGGATTCTGGGGGTGCTGAGCTCCCACCAAACCTGCAGTTACTTGAAAAAAAAAATCACAAGTTTGTTGAAGCCCAACTTATTTCATGCATTTTTATAAACTAGCAAAGATGAGTTGTATTTAACCCTGGCCATCATCACATAACACATTTTAAGTTGTTATGCTCTGGGTACATATTAATGTTGTAAAACAGGCAGAACACGC
This sequence comes from Malurus cyaneus samueli, assembly GCA_009741485.1. NCBI lineage: Eukaryota > Metazoa > Chordata > Aves > Passeriformes > Maluridae > Malurus > Malurus cyaneus. The sequence goes on along the minus strand of CM019226.1, from coordinate 18,136,032 downwards.
AGCTTATCAGGGCTGTGCATTACATTTATTTTTACAGGGTAGGGGTGTCCTAGGGAACGCTTCTCTCTGAAGGAGAGGGAAGTTGGGTTGTTGAGCCCCAGAGGACAACTGTGTGAGGCCACAGAGGTTTGTGCAGCACCAGGGGAGCCTCAGGCACAGGAGAGCCCCTCCATCACTACCCCGGGGGCTCCTCCTGGCTCAGCCCGTTTGGAGATGGAGAAAGGAAAACCAGTAACATTCTTTTCCCGGTTTTACAGAGCGAGGCAGAAAACATCTGACATTGTGCTCCGTTCAATACTAACCCTTTCAGAGGGGTCAGAGCCCGGGGACAGAACCCTGGCGGGTGCAGCATTGCGCAGACCCGGAGCGCCTCCAGCACGGATGGAGCTGCGGATCCAAACTCAGAGGATCCCCGGAACGGCCTTGGGCAGAGTCCTGCTGCTCTGAGCAGCGAGGGGGAACAGCCCGGGGCAGGGGAACGGGAACAGCTCCGGGATGAGTGCTCTGTCTGCCCGAACACCCCGGGACAGCCGGAGCGAGCTCTGCCCTCCGCCCCCGCTGTGGAGCTGAGACCCGGGCTGATGCTGGGGGACAAATCCACAGAATCACTGAATGTTTGGGTCGGAAAGAACCTTAAAAGTCACCTCACTCCCACCCCCACCATGGGTAGGGACACCTTCCCCTGTCCCAGGCTGCTCCCAGCCCCAATGTCCAGCCTGGCCTTGGGCACTGTCAGGGATTCAGGGGCACCACAGCTGCTCTGGGCACCCTGTGCCAGGGCTCCCCACCCTCCCAGGGAACAACAAAAATCTGTACAATAATCTAAAACTGGGTCCTTTTGGATCAAAGATGACATTAAGATACAGAATTATCCATTAGAGAAGGAGTGTCCTACCCATTAGTGCACAAAACCAGCTGTAATTAACCATCTGAACGGCTGTTTATAAACAGATGTTCTCATCGAAATGTCTTAGAAATAAACAGCTTTGTTATTCCCGTTTCCCCAAACTACAGAAGGAGCTACAGCTCTCCTCCACAGGCTGATGTTCTCCCACATGTACCCAAATATTTAGAGGCAGGAGAGGTCCCCAAAAGCAAGACAGTTTCTGCCGCAGAACCTTCACAGAGCAATAGTGTAAATTTTCCAGGTTTAGTCCCCGGAGCACTTTAAGATTTAATGCTTTGAGAGACATCGTTGCCTTTACAGAAAGGCCAGGACCTCTGCAACACCCTTGCACTGGTGACAGAGGTTTCACAGGATCTGTGAACACTCTGACTTCTGCTATTCCGGTTCCCTTGCATAGGAAGAAGAGTTTCCTGAGAACTGTAAATCCATTGCATCATCCAAAATGCACCACAGTTTTGAGGGCTGCTTTAAACACATCTTTCAAAAATGGGGAAGAGCTATGATTTGTAGAACTCTTTTTCATACTTGTGGGGAAAAAGACTAATGTTAAGCTAACATTGTGTGCATGTGTTTTGCATTTTAAAAGTAAAACAACAGCTTCCAAAAGTCAATGTGGCCTGGAAAAAGCTTATGACTTAAATAAAAAAAAAGAAAGACGGCACATAATCGTGCTGTAAAATCTGATCATCTTGTCCAACCCCCTGCCAAGGCAGGTTCACCTGGAGCAGGTCACAAAGGAACACATCCAGGGGGTTTGGGATGTCTCCAGAGAGGGAGACTCCGCATCCTTCCTGGGCAGCTGTTCCAGGACCCTGCCACCCGCCCTGGAAGGAACTTCTTGATCCCGTTGAGGTAGAACTTCCCATGTTTGAGTTTATTGCTCCTCGTCTGTCACTGGCAGCCTGGACAGAGGCTGGCACCCTCCTCTGCCACCCCTGGAGATGTTTGTACGGATTGACGGGACCCCCCCAATCTCCTCCGGACTATCCCAGCCCAACTCCCGCAGTGTCTCCTCCATCAGGAGGGTGCTCCGGACCCCTCAACACCTTCGTGGCCGCTGCTGGACCCTCTCCAGCAGCTCCTTGTGTCTCTGGTATCTGGCAGAGCGGAGCCCGGAGCTGGACAGGGGCTGCAGCCGTGCCTGCGCCGGGCGGAGCGGGAGCATCGCCGCTGCCCTGCCCTGCCCTGCCCGGGCCCGCTGCACTTTCCCCGCTCGGCCAACAGGTCGCACCGTTCCCCTCGCTGGGCTGCCCCGGAGCCGGGCGGGCGGCGGGCGGAGCCGGGCACAGCACGGCACGGCACAGCACAGGCACAGCAGAACACAGCAGAGCAAGAGCCGAGCCGAGCCGAGCCGAGCCGAGCGGGCCGGGCCGGGCGCGGAGCAGGCGGCAGCCGCAGCCGCCCCTCGCCGAGCCCGCGGTCTCCACTCCCTCTCCACGTCGGGGAGGCGGAGGGAGCGACAGAGGGAGGGGAAGGGGAGAGGCGGCCGCCGCTGCCGTCCTCCATTTTGTGGCGGGGGCAGAACCGGAGCGCGGCGCTGCCCGGCGAGGGACGGGGCGGGGAGGCGGGGGGGCGAGCACCGGCAGGCAATTAGCGCTAATTAGCAGAGGGGGCGCCGCGGCGGCGGGCGGGGACGGGTCAGGGTCTGGGGCCCGCGGGAGGAGCAGCGGCAGCGGCCGGAGCGGCAGCAGGAGCGGAGCTGCGGGGGGGAGCGGTGCGCCGCGGCCCCGGAGGGGCGGCTGTGATCCCCGGGCTGCCGCCCCCGCCGCGGGTGCCAATGGCCTGGGCGGCTGAAAGAGCCCCAGCGCCTCCCCGGACGAGGTTAAGGGCGGCGGGGTCCCGGGGGGGCTGCTTCCCCCCGGGTGTTTGGCGAGGGGGGTGGCGGTCCCCGCAGGAATGCCCGGGGCGGGGGGAGCCGAGCCGAGCGAGCCGCCCCGAGGAGCCCGGGACGGAGGCGGCGGCGCTGCCCCGGCGGGGCGCGGGGACCCCGGGCCGGGCCCCCCGGTGTCCGTGTCCCGGGGAGCGGGGGCGCGGGCGGGGAGCGGAGCCGAGCCCCGCGCGGGGCTGGTTTTGCAGAAGTGGGTGTGCCAGTAGACGGCTCAACAGGTCCCGACACATTTCTCTGAGAATTGTACTTTGCAAAGGCGATTTTATTGCAATCCGGCGTTTTAAGTATTTGTAGCGTTTTTCCGCCTTGGGCAGACTCTCGCAGCTGATTTTTGACACGTTTCCTACGCTGGATGATTCGCTGCCTTGTTTTTTTCTTCTTTTTTTTTTTTTTTTTTTTTTTTTTTTTTGCGTTGGGGGAATTGACAAATGAAATAACTACCTTTTCCCTCCCCTTCGCGTTAAAAAGGAAAAAGACAGCGCTGGAGGTAGATGGTTGTATTTTTTCCGGTCGCTGTTGGGTGTCCACCTTAAGCGGCGCAGCAGTTGGGGGGTGCCCCGCTGCCGCTGTGGGCTGGCCGGGCTGCGGGCCCTGGTCACGGCTCTGGGCTCCATCTCCCCGGGCAGCGCTGGCACGGACCCCTCGGGACCCCCGCCGGGCCGCGGAGGGGCCGCTCCGGCACTACCGAGAGCTCCTGGCGCTGAGCCGCTGCCGCCCGGGACGAGTTCCCCGGGCCGGAGCTCGCCGGGGCCACCTTAAGATTTAACACGTGGGGCCTTTTTTGTTGCTCGCAGCTTTAACTTTGCGCCAGAAATAGCGGCGGGGTCGGGCTGGCAGAGCGCGGGCACAGCCGGGGATGGGGATGGGGACGGGGACGGGACCGGGGCGGTGAGCGCTGTCCCGGGACACGGACAGACCGGACGGGTGGCGGTGGGACAGTGACCCCCGGCCGGACCGGACTGCGGCAGCGCGCGCTGGGCCGGGCCGGACACCAACTGTGTCGGAAGTTTGCCCAGGAATTTACAGTGTTGCTCCAAATATTTATGCTTTCCGCTGGAAAAAAAAAAAATGTAGCAAATACAAACATCTGAAAGTTACGAGGTTTGTTTTCAGTCCTCTGTGTATTTGGAGAGTAGCCGTGAGCGGCTAGAGTGTTGGAAGTGAATAAAAACCCTGCCTTATTTTTAGCTAGCTTCTATCGATAAATTTGAGATGTATTTAAAGATATTTTTTTTTTAATTGGGGTTTATTACGAGACGGAAGGGTTGCGTTTTAAAACTGAGCTCGTTTTGTGCTGGGGAGGTTGAGTGGCTCGTAGGGAATGACAAACCATGGACGTGCCACCTCTGGGAGCTCCAGACCTGCTCTGGAAGGGGAGAACTGGCTGGGAAAAGTGGCAAACCTCCTTTTCCCTTGCTCAAGGTGTAGTTAAATACCAGGGAAATTTACCTTGCAAAATCTGTGTAGCGGGTGCTTTAACAATCCTTACAGTTCCCCGGTGCGGGGATGGGTGACAGAGCTGGAGAGTGCGTGCAGAGAGATCTCACGTGCTGTAGCCTGATTCTGATTTGTGTGTGCAGGCAGACCTGCCCCTTCATCCAGGTTTAGCAAAGCTTTAAAATACACGTTTACCCCTCACTAGACAGAAAACAAAGATTAAAACCCCCTGAAAACAAACGCAGTGTGTTTGGGAGACGTGGCACGTGTCAGCCCCAGAGTGTGGTGTGCCGTGCCTTCGCTCTCAGAGCAGCTGAGCCAGGTTTGCCAGGCAAAGCATTCAGACTTTTAATTTTTGAGCTGTTATTAATGTGTCCTTGCTCACTTTGCTTCTGATCTTTTTACAGTTAATGGTAAAGTAATGGATTCCAAAGAATTGATTAACCCATCGGATCAAGATGGAACCAGGAAAAATGCTCTCATCAGTACCAAAGGAGGGATCGTGATGGACTTCCATCCACCCTTCAGGGGTGGAGCTACTGTCCAAACCCCTGTGTCTACATCTCCTCTCCCTGCATCTTCTCAGTCAGATTCCAGTCAGCAGCCTGCTTTGACTGACTTTCCAAAAGGATTAGGAAACAATGTGCCTCAGCCAGACCTTTCCAAGGCAGTGTCGCTCTCGATGGGACTGTACATGGGTGAAACAGACGCAAAAGTGATGGGAAACGACCTTGGATTTTCGCACCAGGGCCAAATCAGTATCTCTTCTGGAGAAACGGACTTCAGGCTCCTGGAGGAAAGTATTGCGAGCTTGAACAAGTCCTCGAGCCTGGCCGAGGACGCCAAGGGATCCGCGTCTTCGGAGGTGCCGCTCGAGCCGGATTTCCCAGGCATGGCCGGACGCAGCGTCCCTGCGGAGTCGGGAACTGCAGTCCAGAGCCAGGTGGGCTCGAATGGTGGCAACTTGAAGTTGTTCTCTGAAGACCAAAGCACCCTGGATATCCTCCAGGATTTAGAATTGCCGCCGGTGTCGCCGGGCAAGGAGCCCAACGGGAGCCCGTGGCGGCTGGACCCGTTGCTCGATGACGGTGGCTTGCTGTCCCCCATATCCGCGGACGACGCCTTTCTCCTGGAAGGAAGTCTCGGCGAAGACTGCAAGCCTCCTCTTTTATCTGACACTAAACCTAAAATTAATGACCGTGGTGACCTTTTACCCAGTTCCAAAATGCCAATGCCTCAAGTGAAAACAGAAAAGGAAGACTTCATTGAACTCTGTACTCCTGGCATCAAGCAGGAAAACATGGGCCCACTTTACTGCCAGGCCAACTTCTCCGGGTCAAACCTGCTGGGTACGAAAGTCTCGGCCATCTCCATCCACGGTGTCAGCACCTCTGGGGGACAGATGTACCACTATGATTTAAATACTGCCTCGCTCTCTCAGCAGCAGGATCAGAAACCAATTTTTAATATCATTCCGTCTCTTCCTGCCGGGTCAGAAAATTGGAATAGGTGCCAGGGATCGGGGGACGAGGCACTGGCTCCACTGGGAACGCTCAACCTTTCTGGCAGACCTGCTTTCTCTAATGGCTATTCAAGGTAATTAGTTTTTGTTGCTCTTTATTAAAACGCTACAAGTGTTTAGCACAACTCCATGCATGCTGGTTTGTTGTTTGGGCTTTTTTCCCTTTTTTTTTTTTCCCTTTTTCATTTGGTTTGTCTGGCTGATCAGACATCACTGGGGAATGTTTATCTCACAGTACTACAGTAGCTTTAACCAGCTACTCAACTATTGGTATTAGAGGGAAAAAAAAGAGGAGGGGAGCTGGCATGCTTAAAAAGGTAAATAAATAAAAATAAAACTTCTGAGATGCAGCCTAGAGGGAAAATCGAGTACGTGGTAGCAGGATCCATACCCAGGCAGCATGGTAAGAAGTATTTAAGTGTATACAAAAGCTCTTTCGTTCCCAGGGGTTAGAGGATCAATCACTGTGGGCTTTTTTTCCATCCTAACATTACTTAAATGTTATGCACAAAAATAACTTGGTTGCTGGGTAAATTTCTAGAATTACATTTAAGCTGAACTCGAGTTTTCGCTGTGCTCGGTATCGCATTTACCTTACATGGACAAGAAGATTCCGAGTGGGAAATACTCAGCAGCTTGTTCAATAACTGCATTTACCGAGATAAGAATATTTGCAGTCAGATGTAAACGTACCTGGAATTTAACTCTGAGTAGCCCAGCACTGAGGCTGCTGGGAGGGGGTTAGAGCTGGTTTGTACCTGTGGCCACGTCTCGGTGGTTGTGTTTCCTGCGAGGAATCCAGGGGTGCAGCTATTGCAGGGAAACGCTCCTGGAGGAGCAGCGGGGCCGGGACAGTGATCGGGGCAGCTGTGCACAGCTGTGTGGGGGAGCGGCTCCCATATTGGGGGAACACTTCCCATAATGGGGGGAACGGCTCCCGTATGGGGGGAACACTTCCCATATGGGGGGAACGGCTCTCATATGGGGGGGGAACGGCTCCCATAAAGGAGGAACGGCTCCCATAGGCGGAAAACGGCTCCCACTCGAGGGGAGCAGTTCCCATTCCAGGGGAGCAGTTCCCATTCCATGGGAACATTCCCCATTCCAGGGGAGCACTTTCTCTTCCAGGGGAACACTTCCCACTCCAGGGGAGCAGTTCCTATTCCAGGGGAACATTTCCCATTCCACGGGAACATTTCCCATTCCAGGGGAGCACCCAGCTGTGTGTGCTCTGTGTTTAACAAACGCTTGCACGAGCGGTGTGTGGCCTCCACGAAGGAGGGGGATTTTGTGGGATCTGTTAGAGAAATGGCTCTACAAGTCCCCATACTGAAACCCAGTATTTGTAGGCTTTTAATGAAGGATCTGGTTTAATGTTCTGGGTTTTATTGCCTTGCTGACAATTGATCCCCAGGGTGTTCCCCACCAGTCCCGGGGCTCTCCCTTTGCAATATTTTCTCTGTTTTCCCATGGTTGGAATGAAGTGTGTGAGGATTTGTTCTTTGTTTCAGGAAGACAACTTTTAGCTTGCTTTCATTCTCAATTTCTTTCACAGATTTTTATTTCTGTTGTGAATATGTACTTCTTTTCTTTGAAGGGTTTAAAGTAATTTGTAACGTAAGGGATCCAGAAAAGAAAATCAAGATCTGTGGATAGACTCTACCTTGATATATGACTATGAAGCGTGTCTTACCATTTATTTGAACAGAATAGAAATGCTTTGTGCTAACCTTTTGTTTAATTAGTACAATTCCATGTTGTGTTCAGTTGTGTTTCATGGGGGTTTTCTGGGGAGTTTATTTCCTCTGCTCTCGCTGTATCTGTAATGATAATCATAAACTCTGTGTCAAAGCAAGAAGTGTTTCTGTGTCGGGGAGGAGGATTTCGGGGCAGTTTAAATAAGCAGATTCCCCGGAGATAAGGGAAATGTCACTGGTGAGGATAATTGTGAGGAGGTGCTGCCTTGGCTGTGTTTTGCAGAGCCCCACACATCCATGGGGTGCTTTACCCGGAGGTGTTTGCCTGCTCTGGGCAGTTCCACACACCCATGCTGTGTCTGATCCTGCAGGGATGGAGAACACATCTGGGCTGTGCACGTGGGCACAGCTGCTCCTGGGGGGAAAGGGCGAGCAGGGGAAATGTTCTGGGGTTCTCTGCACCAGTTTGGGGACAGCGTTGGAGCAGTGATGGCAGGGGACAGGGACAGCCCAGGGAATATCCCGGAGCATCCCAGTACCAGCTGCCTCCACCCTGCCCGGGGTTATCCTCGAGCTTGGCGTTCTTGCTTCCTGCAAGGTCATCTTATATTTTATTGCATCCGTTTTGCCGTAAGATAATGGATTTTTTTTTTTAATGGAATGTGTAAAGAATTTTGAGGTGGCTCCTAGTTGAGCTTTGCACAAAAATGCATTATTCACAGCTTTGTGGAAGCTGTTCGTGCTTCCTAAGGATTTTTATACACTGAAACTACGAACTCCAGTTCTAAAAACAGCTTTGTTTGGGTTTGCTTTATTATTTTTATTCCACAACATTCAGGCAATTCCATCTTCCTTTTACAGTGTTTGAGATATTAATGAGCCCTGGGTTTGAAGCAGGAATTTTCTTTCTTCCTGAACCTTGTCAGAAATATTTGGTCTAAACTGGGTTAGTTTAAGGTGATGCATTGTGGATTTGTTTGTTTTTCTTGCAGAAGACTTAACAAAATTGGCATTTGTTTTAGAAACAAAGGAAGGACTCTCTTGCCAGGTTCCCGTGGCCTGGTTTTTTTTTCAGTTACTTAATAAGAGAGGTGGAGGCTGGGATTTTGAGAAGCTTCAGGTTCCAGGAGGAAACACTTTTTGGTGTTGGTAGAATTGTTTGCCTACTAATAACGTATTAATTGTAGACTGAACATATGGGAAGAAAAGCTGCAGTTCAGTCCTGGTGTTCAGGTTGTATTTAATCTGCCTGGTTAATGGGAAGCCTGGAATGTCTCTTTATATCCACTCATGTTGCAATTGATGTCATGCCATTTTTTGGGTGGTTTTGCTCCTCCAGATAGCCCAGCGTGCTGGGTTTAATGAGACAAGAGATAATCAGGCCTGAGAAAACCAATCAATTGTAGTGAGCTGCAGGAGGAGTGCAGAGTAACAAACAAAATGCAAACTTCAGGAATTTGATTAATGGGAACAAGTTGGCAATAAGCAATAAACTGTTGGTGGAAGAGTCAGTCAATGCTTGTGCTGAGCTGCGAATTCTCCTGCTGAAATCCTGAGCTGCAGCTCCTCAAAGTCCAAATCCTGAGCAGCAACAAAGCTCAGGCTTTGTCTGGGATGGCTCTGGGTTGTCCCAGCTGAGCGAGTGGAGAATGGAGAAGGTTTATGGGGTAAAAGAGGGAAAATTGGCTTACAGACAGTTTACCTCAGGTTGTCTTTAATGGCAGTGAGACAGCAGCTGGGAGAGGAGTAAATGGCTCTGAAATGCTTCACTGAAGAGTTGGAGGGTTTGCTGGCTCCGTGTCCGATGGGATGTTCCTGTGATTTATTACACCAACGCCAGGGAAAACCATTCTGTTTTAAGGAAATGGTTTTAGCAACGCACACTCGTGGGGCTCTTGCATGCTATAGACATTAAATCCTTCGCTCAGCTCCTATTGCTCTGACTTCCTGGAGATGTGGCTTGTTGTGGGGGGAGTGAAGGATGCCGAGAACCGGCCCAGCAACGCGGGGTTTGCTCCTCCAGCCAGAATTCACAGAAACTGGGCCCCACTGGCAATGTTATGGCTTCTCTTATTACAGTTGAAATCATTCCTAGTACTTAAGCTTGTGGGGGATAAGGATCATTAAGGAAGTTTAAGAAAGGGCAAAGGCTGAGAGAAGCCATTAAAGAGGAGAGTCTGAAAGGGGGAAAAGTTTTGCTGGTTGGTCGCGGTCCAAAGCCTTGCTTCCAGAAGTTGCCCTTCCACCCTTAACTCTTTAACTGGGATTCTTCTTGGACTCAGGTACAAGAAGGAAGGGAAAGAAAGGGATTGTTTGCCTGCAGTGGTAAAGGTCACTTGTCCGTTTGTCTTGCTGCTTTGTTTCCCTCGGCTGCTGGCCAAGGCCGGGCTTGGCAAGGCTGGACACTGTGCTTTAAGTGCTGCCTGACTCAGCAGTGTGTAATGTATGGGACATCCGGAATTGGGGCTTTTTTAATAATTCTATTTTGATAGAAAACCCAGCCGTGTTATTTGGAGGGTTCCAGTAGTCTGTGTTGTGATTTGTCAGCTTAATGTAGCACTGTACTTGGGGGGGGTTGAGTCTGGGAGTACAGGGCAAAAAATCCAGTTGTTTTGGCAGAAAGGGATGAATCAGGAATGTCCTGCAGAATGTGCTCTGAGGTGCTGTGAAAAGGTAACTGGATAAATGAGAGGTCATGTGAGCTGTAATCCACTTCTCCCAGTTTTGGCTGATCCTTCCATTGAGCTCATCGCCAAGTAGGTTGTTGTAAGTCCAACCCAAATTGTTAACTTCTGCTTATTTATTTCTCCCTGCAATACTCTCTGTTTTAAACTTAATTCTGGCTTAGAAAACAAGCTTATTTTTGTTGTCCATTCCGGTTTTTTTATTTATCTCCATGGTTAAACCCCACTGCCAGGGAAGGCAAAGCTGCGGTTGAACGAGTCCTGCTCACGAATCTTCTCAGAAATGTGAAATTCAGGCATTATACAACTCCTACATTGTGTATTTACCATGCTAAACATTGCAGTGAGAGCAGTTTATCTTGGGGGAAGCAAATTTCCCTTCTTCCTTTGATTATTGCTCTCATGCTGGAACTGAACAAGTGCTGCCTATTCTGTGTGTATAGGTAACTGCAAACTGGAATTGTTTCTGCATTTTAGAAGGCTCCCATGTCTTCCTGGGTCCGGTTTTGTAGGCACTGCTGAGTGTGGTGGTAACTTCCCTCCTCCCAAAGCTGCTGCTTCAGGGTAGCATTCATTTTTGGGCTGGTTGAGCCCTGCCTGAGCTGCTGTCCCCCCAGTCTGTAGTGTCATGGAACATTCTGCAAACACCCCCCATGGCATCATTCTTGAGGAAAACAACATCCCAATAAAATCCTGTTCTCAATCCAAGTTATGAGCGATGGGAAGAGCTGTGCAGAGCCGTAGTTAAAATTACCTTGGCTTTGTGCTGTTAAAATAACTGCGAGTGTGTCACCTCTGGTGTGGAGAAATGAGCGTGGAAATGCCTTTGTAAAATTATCAGCTTGGAAGTCAGAAACCCAGAGCAAGTGTGTGTGCAGCAGGGTAGTTTCTGGGAAGAATGCTTCAGTGTGCTGAACATTGTGCACCAGGCCCAGGGAGTTTGGGTTGAGCTCTTTGGTTTCCCAGCCTTTGTCTCCCAGAGGCTCAAGTATACACAGATTTTAATCTTATTTACTGAAGAATTAATGAGTGGCCCTGTTGCATGTTACAGATTATTGTTCTCATCCCAGGGATTTTCTGGCTGATTCACTGCAGTGTGAGATCCATTGATAACCATTTGTAAGAGTGGCTGTAGTTTGAGATCCATTGATGCTCATTTATAACACAGCTTTTGCTTAAATAGCCCAGGCCCTCGCAGCCCAGGAGTTAATCCTGTTTTTAGTGCTGGGTTCTGGAAATACTGGTCAGATGCTGTCAGTGCATGGCCTCATCCCCCTGGGACAGGAGTGAACCAGTACAGCTGGAATAGATGACACACGCAAAAAAAAAGAATAATTTCATCTCATTGTTTTGGCTCTGACTCCAGAGCAGCTCGTTTGGGCTATCTGTGGGAAAAAAACAAAACACAGAATCTATGATTTCTTTGCCAGCATGTGAGACAAACTGTGACGGTGGCGTTGCTGGTCACCTTTGAAGGGATGGTAGCAGAGGGATGGCAGTGGAGGGTGTCACCTGCAGAGGGATGTCACTGTCACCTGCAGAGGGATGGCAGCACAGGGATGTCATGGTCACCTGCAGAGGGATGGCAGCAGAAGGATGGCAGCAGAGGGTGTCACCTGCAGAGGGATGTCATGGTCACCTGCAGAAGGATGGCAGCACAGGGATGTCACCTGCAGAGGGATGTCATGGTCACCCGCAGAGGGATGTCATGGTCACCTGCAGAGGAATGGCAGCAGAAGGATGGCAGCACAGGGTGTCACCTGCAGAGGGATGTCATGGTCACCTGCAGAGGGATGGCAGCAGAAGGATGGCAGCACAGGGTGTCACCTGCAGAGGGATGTCATGGTCACCTGCAGAGGGATGGCAGCAGAAGGATGGCAGCACAGGGATGTCACCTGCAGAGGGATGTCATGGTCACCCGCAGAGGGATGTCATGGTCACCTGCAGAGGAATGGCAGCAGAAGGATGGCAGCACAGGGTGTCACCTGCAGAGGGATGTCATGGTCACCTGCAGAGGGATGGCAGCAGAAGGATGGCAGCACAGGGTGTCACCTGCAGAGGGATGTTGGCACCGGGTCACCTGCACAGAGCGAGCTCCATGCCCTAGGTTGGAGCACTCAGTAGCACAGATTTCAGAGCTGGAAGGCTCAGGAGGTGCAGCTCGTGCTGCCTGTGGCCAGAGGAACCCAGGGGTGTGGGCTGTCCCCGTGTGTGACCAGTGCAGCCCTGGGCTCCATACTGGGGGTGAGTAACTGTGCCCCCCAAAATGCAGCCTTGGGCTGGGCAGGCAATCCAGCACAATTACCATATCTCTCCTGGAGATTTTCCTCCTTACCTCACCTTCACTGCAAAAAGGTGTTGTGCTTGTGCCTCCCACATCCTGCCCTGACTCAGCCCCACACACCTCTGCCGGGACTTTTCCTGCTGGGGTTCCATCCCTGGATGAAGCAGTATCTTGTACTCAAGCCCTGTATTCCTTGAAACAGAACTATAAAACAGCCTGAAAAAAGATTTCTTTCCCTCTCCCCTGGCCTGTTCTGCTGGCTGTGTCCCCTCCATGTCCCAGAGGTGCAGCTGAGGCTGCCCTGGCTCAGGGATCCCCAAACCTGAGCTGGGCTTTGGAACGGAGGCGATGTCAGGTTTTAGTGTGAGAGGCGAGTTTAGGTTCCAGGACACAGTGTTACTTACCCAGGATATCATGTCGGGTTTTACAATCCTGGTGCCTTAAATCAATAATCACCACAATTGTGTGGATTTCAGGAGGAAATTGTGCTCTTCAGAAGTCATCATGACATCTTGAGTGGAGAATGTTTCTGCCTTTGTAGTACAGCCTGTGCCAACAGGTCACCATTACAGCTCCAGATTCCAGCTCTACCTCTGCAGCTCCCAGGCCATGCTAAACCTTCACAGAAAATGCCAATCCTGATGGACTTTGGAAATATCCATCAAACTAGTGATACTTTGCTGTGGGTATGCAATATCATGCGCAACTTCCCCTTTTTGAGCAAGTATCTCACTTTTTGTGAGCTTGCAAAGGCAAAAGTACCGTTGGGGAAGGAATTCTGAAACAATAATCGTGTCTTTCTTGAATTCAGTTCACTGCTACTGTAATTTAGTAAAGAAAACGAGTTTCATATTGGATTTTACAGTAATGCATTCTTCATAGTATTTGTAATATGTTTGTACAGTTACTGTGTGTCAGAAAACAGCTGGAGATCATCAAATTTCTGCACCACGGTCACACAAGATTTAATATAAAACTTGTGAGCTGCAGGGCGCCATTTACTCTTGTGTTGCTTTATTCAGATACATCTTATTTCTGGTTGCTTTTGTTTGTGTGTCTAAAGTTAAACATTAGCACATATTTGCTCAGGATGGGAGTTTTGAAAAAAAGGAATGAGGGCACAAATGAGTACTTTGCCTCAAAATACTACCTGGGAAACTCAGAAATGTGCTGGAGAGTCAAGGAGGAGCAGATAATGAAATATCAGTGAAATCTGTCATCTGTTCAAGAAGCAAATAATGGAAGTGATTTCGCAGCTCCCTGTCTGGGTTTTCATATTTTCTTTTTTCCAAGGAACCTGGGAAAGGTCCTGTCATTGTCCTTACCCAGAAAATCTCTTGTGGTGCACTTCTGGATATGGCTGAGACTCCAGTCTTCTCTTATTAGAAACTTTGTGGGTGGTGATTCAGGGTGTTTTTCTGTGTCCCTGTGTCTGGGTGTTTGAATCCTGCTCCTGCCGTTCTCACAGGGCAGAGGGGCTGGAAGGGGATGAGCTCTTTGCTCACAAATGGGCAGCAGCTTTGTCTCACTGCTGAGAGGGATGTGGAAACAGGATGGCCGGGCTTAGAAATTTGGTGGAATTTTTAGAAAATGAGGTTTTGGTCTTGGATGAGAATCCTGCAGCAATTACAGGGCTCCTTTCCAGCTGGGTGAGTTGGGTATGACAGGAGAGGTTTCCATGGATCCAGCGGAGATTTGGGAAGGATGTGACTGCTTAGGGAGAGCATGCACCTGGCTTTGTTTTGGACTTTGGAGCCCCTTGGAAGCTCTGTGGAACCTGCAGGGTGTCTCCTGCCCTCACCACCTGCTTTGAGAACACGGCTGTGAAGTTTGGGGCTTCTCAGGGATTTTTGTCACCGATCTTCAGCAGGTCCGCTCAGCCCTGAGCCGGGAGTGTGCAATCTGTGACAGAAGAGAGCAGCTGATGGGGGTTATTTTTGCCGTCAGGGCTGGGAGAACCTGCTCTCCTGGTGTGCAGGGATGTGCTAACAGGGTCTGGAAGGGCTTGGCGTGGTTGGGGAGCTGTGCCAGGACCGCGCTGCCGCGGCACGTCCGACCCCGTGGTGTCACCAGGAGCGTGCCCAGGGGACAGGAGCTGCTCCTTGTGCCTGGGTGACACTGGACCTGGAGCTGGGGAGCTGGATTTGCTGCCCCTAAGCCATCCCTGTCACCCTGGGGACAGCAGAGACCCTGGTGTGGCTCTACAGCAGGGCAGTGTCCCATGGATGCGCTGCCAGGACAGGGTCGGGCGATCTCCATCACTGACAATGAGAGCTCTGAATACAGCTGAGATTTATTAAACACTGCCTTTTACTGATGATTTTGGTAACTTTTCACTTGGTGTAAATTCATAACAATGTGTTTTAAACCAGCACACCTATCCACAAGCACGCAGTCTATTGCTGTGTAGCCAGATAGTTTTTTCCTCTTGCTTATTTTGGTTTTTTTTGTTCCTAAATTTCTTTACCTTTCTGAAGCAATAACTTCCTAAAGCTTATTTTGGGTTTTTTTTTTGGTTCCTAAGTTCCTATACCTTTCTGAAGCAATAATTTCCTAAAGCCATCAGCAAAGCTTTTCAATAAATCCATGCTGGAAACGTGCGCGTTCTGAGTGCACACGTGTGGATTTGTTGTGCAAGAATGCAGTCCAGGCTTGTTAACTTCAGAAACAAAAAACAAAACTAAATAAAGAAAGAGACTTGCAGACTTGATAGTTTCATGTTGGATTTCAGGTCGGGTGTTGATTTCAGTTTCCTATGACCTGGCTGTTGTTTTGTCTGTTTTATTTTTCTGTGGGTTACTTTCCCTAGCACGGCCTTTGATGGTTTGTTTTGCCTGTTGAATTTCTGCTATTCTTGTGTTGCAGATGAATTGCTCCCAAATTAATTGTGCTGTCCCCATATGAGGATGATGTAGATATAATTAGACTTCTTTTTTAAACTTTGTGTCCAGAATAGTTTTTGGATGCTGAAGATGGATGGAATTTAATTTCACTTTACACCTGAATTTTATTATCGCATTCTTATTGAAATCTAGCACACTTGGGGATGTATTGCTTCTTGGTAGAGAAGGTAGAGAAGTTTTGCTGGTAAGAGATGGAGTTAAAGACTGTCCTGAGTTATATCTGGAAGCTGAGGGATGGTTTAAAATACTCTAAAGAAAGTAATTTTTTTTTCTGTAAATACTGTCAGAAACAGATTCATCTCCCTGAAACAGTTTTTTTTCACAAAGGCAAGAAACTGTTTCCAAATTTCAACTTTAAAATGTTTTAAGATGTTTATAAGAGCCAAAGAGATGTGAGTAAATTACTTTTAGTATGCTGTTTTCATTTATTTCAATGATCATCTCTGGTGAGATGATCTCATCTCTAGATTCCAGTAGAAAACAACTGTGATGAGGCTGAGGGTTCACATCACTTCTTAATGCTTTAATTTCTGAAAAAGAAATTACTAATTTACTATATTTTCATTCCACTCAGTAGGATTAAATCTTATTAACATTCTAAATTATAGTATTCAGGAGATACTTGCAATGACAAGTGGTTGAAAAGGGAATTAATAATTCTAAAAAAATAAAGAAGGAAATACTGAACAGTTTTAAGTTAATACTTACATAAAAATAAATAAGGCAAGTAGTTTTCACTTCCTTACTGGGATTTCCAAATATAAATTAAAATCTGTTTGCAGAGTGTGATCTTACGTGTCTTCCCTTTGATTAATCAATGATGTAATTCGTTTTGGGGGAAAGGGGAGACTTGTAATGCTTTTGGGGTTATTGGCTTTGGCCAGATCATCCTGATAAGCCTCAGGTTTCGAAGGAAATGCAGGTTAATTTTCTGCTGTTGTTTGAAGCAGCCCAAGGTGTGGTCCTGGATCCCCCATAGGCTCTCCCAGCTGGAACGGAGCTGCTGCTTTAAGCCGGGTTTTAGCAAAGGCTTTTTCTCTGACCTACTTTGTCCCAGCCCAGGCTTTTGAGAGGTGCCTTGGCCACCTTGACTTTGGGGGAAGTTCTCTGGTGTAGGGTCTGAGTCCTGCTCTGCTGTGAGGTCTCTTGGTTTCATTTTCACGTCGCTTTATGAGTTCTGCCCTTCCTGGACACGTGTTTGTGCTAAGCCCCACACATCTGCCATTTTCTGAACTGACAAAGAAGCTTCTCTGACACCTTCTTTTTTAACAAAACCCATCTAACGAGTTCTGTGCTGAATTGGTTTCCATAGCTGGAGAAGACAAGTCTGTTCTCATGCAGTGCCAGGTGCTTTGCAAGTTCCGTGCATGATTTAATAAAAAATTTAGAGCTCAAACTCCCTCATCTAAAATGCAAGTGTTGTAAGAAGCTGAGTGCTTGGGGTTGTGTGTTATGAGGAGCAGAGCATTCCTTTTTCAGCTCTTATTGAAGGGAGCAGTTAATATTAGGATGCCTGCACGACAACATCCTGACTCATCAAGATACTTGACAGCGACTTTCCAACCAGAGCAACTGGTTTGACAAATGAGCTTGGACTTATTTTATCACTTTAGAGATAAATCTTTAAAGACTCTTTTAACACGTTAAAGGCTGGGACATCTGATATTTTATTAAATAACAATCTGGAGGTTTCTAGGTCCACTTATTTTGGTGCCTGAGCCTGTTGCGTGTTGCAGATCAAAGCACGGCATGCCGGGGGGAGGAGGAAGTGACTGGGTTTCTATTCCTGGCTGACCCCAGCCTCGGAACCGAGGAACAGCTTTAAAGGAAATGCAACATTCAGCTCTTTGAATCTTTCCAAGTATTCAGAAGTGCTACCAGCACTGGCTTCCTGCATGCAGGGTTGAAAGGCGTGGACATCTTAAAACTGTCCTCGTTTCAAAATGAAACTGGGGGAACAAGGGAAGCCCTAAAACTTCATGGAAATAGCAAAACTTGCATTTCCAGATTTTATCAGAAACATCCCAAACATGCTATTTTTTACCTGGCAGGCAGCTCTGCAAGCCCAGCCAGGGTGGGAAGGGAAGGGGAAGGGAAGGGAAGGGAAGGGAAGGGAAGGGAAGGGAAGGGAAGGGGTGGCCAGAGCCCAGTGGGGCTGCTGGCACATGGTCTGGGACCCTTCAGCGTGGGCAGGGACAGCTCTCCCCTGGGCATGGTGGCTTTGCCCAGCAGCCCTGGAGGATCTGCCAGCTCTCAGAGATGTTGTCTCCAATGAACCTGGCACCTGACAGGGCTCGTGGAGTTCACGGGCCCTGGAGCTCTGTGGGTTGGGAGCCCAGCTCTGGCCTTTGGCACAGGGGTAGGTGTAAACCTGTAAGGTCACCGAGCACGTGGAGGCTCTTGCGAAAGAGCTGTCCTTGCTCCTGGGAGGAAAATATCCCCTCATCCCGTGTGCTGGGCTTCGAGGCTGTCACTGAGCTGGAAATCCAATCGACCTGAATAGACTGGAATTGGTTTTTCTCTTTCCTTTAAGACTTTGACACACTTCCTTGCCAGAGGCCATTTCAAAAGACAGAAGCCAACAGGCTCCCCAGGTTGCCATGGAAGTGGAAGAGCGGTGCTTTTGGAGTGCTGGGCAGAGCTGGAAGCACAGGGCAGGGTTTGGTGATGTTGTTGAGGAGTGGCTCATTGGATCCTTGCAGCTCAGAGCTGGGGCTGCAGACAGAACGTGCCATGGGGTACCTGGGGTAGCTGATCCTGAGCTGTTTGGGGTGTTCAGGGCTGGTCTGGAACACTCTGAGAGCACAGAGCTGAGCAGAGAGGGAGGTCCAGCTGGAGAATGAAGGGCTGTGAGCCTCAGGAATATTATCAGTGCATTGCTTGAGCAGGAGAGAGCTCAGAGCTGGGACTCAGGAAAGGGTTCTGGATGTCACTGATCATCCTGGGACAGCCTGGGCTCAGTGTGCAGCTGGGTGAGGAGGGATTTGTCACCAGCAGGGATGAAAGAGGACCTGGGGCTGTGCTCAGGGTGTGTTCCCATCCCAGCACTGCCCCTTCCCTACACCAGTCCTCAGTGGCATTGGTGAGCTCCTGACTGGCTCCCAGAACACTGCTGGGGATGGGATTTCTCCAGTGCCAAAGTTGTCCCCAAATGCCACTGAGATAAACACCCAAAATGGAGGGGGAAGAATGGCAGATCCAGGGTGATTGTGGTGACGCCTTCCTGCAAAATATTTTTTCCTTTCCCCATCTGGAATACTGGGGTATTCACGTGTGTGTGTATTCTCCCCACCCTATGTGTAAATTCCATACTTCATTTTGTCTTTAAAATTGCAAATAAATCAAGGTGATGATAGGAAATGGGCTCATCCAGCTGCTGCCTGGG
The DNA here is from genome assembly GCA_009741485.1 of Malurus cyaneus samueli. NCBI lineage: Eukaryota > Metazoa > Chordata > Aves > Passeriformes > Maluridae > Malurus > Malurus cyaneus. The sequence goes on along the minus strand of CM019226.1, from coordinate 18,117,325 downwards.
GAAATTCCTGAGGGCTTGAAAGCCATCCTTCACTTCTTTCATGCTGTAGTCATCGTTCCAGAGACATCTAGGAAATTAAAATCTTTTATAATAAAGATGGGTTACTCTGTCACCCAGATTACCGTCAGTGATTTCCCTGGCTGTCCCTGTTGTCCCCAACACACTTTGGATTGCTGTAGCAGCACTGAGGAATGTTGTTTTTCCTCCTGTGCTGCTGCTGTGGATGTGCCACCAAAAGCAGCCAGACCCCAGTTTGGTAAAAAGGCAAAAACCAAAATTTTTCTTCAGCTTAGCTGCAAGGAATTGTACTAAATAGAATAAATATCAATTTAGTAGAATTAATACAATTTTTTAACTGAAATGTAATCTTCAGAAGTATTTTCTGTGAACACAGCATGCATTTTTCCAGAAAAATGAGAACTTGACCATGTTCTAACCATTCCAGTAGTTTATTTTCCTTCATTTTCCAGCTGCCAAGGATAGAACTCGGTGCTCTCGTATCTCTAATTGCTCTTTCCCAGAGCAGGTGATTATGTTTGTTGTTGCTGTGTTGCCAGTGTGCTGCTGTTCAGACTCCTCGTTTGGAAGGTGTGTTAAATTTGAGGGGTTCCAAGGTGAGCAGTTGGTGCTTTGGGAAGGAGCCAGCTCTGGTTTTGGTGTTTTTGGGGCTGGGGGCAGAGTGTGGGGCAGCTCCAGGGTGGGTGCAGGGAGCTGCTCCCTCCTCATTCCCTCCCCGTGTGTGCAGTACATTGTGTTACTGTGCACAGTTCCCAGGATGATGATGAATCTCCAAGCGTTTTCCCAGAATTGTAGTTTTAGTGAATAAAGCTGTTCTCGGTGCCGAGGCAGGGAATGGTGTTGGGAATCCTTTGCGGATTTCTGCCCGGAGGGGTTTTCTAATTCTTTCCAATAGAAAGTCATGGTGCAGATACTGCAGAGCATTAATTGCAGGGACTTAGCCTGGCACAACATGGGAGAATTAGCAGTAATACAAACAAGCTGACGATGAGGCACTGCACTGGGAGATGCTGTGTTAAAATGAGAATTGCTGCCTGCTCCAGCCTGGATTTTGGAGACCTTTTCATGCCCAGAAGTGAGACCAGGCTGGTGGCAGCTAATGGCTCCATCCTTCCTGGCTGCTGCTCCCCTCCAGGGCACTTTGCTTTGCTCTTATTTCTGAGCTCAGTCAAGCAGGCCTTTCAGATAACTCTAAAAGCCATATATTTTCGGTTTCAGTCAGTCTTTGGCAGTGATGTCCTTGCTGTGAGATGCCACAGTTTGTTCACAGAAATGGAAGAGCAGAGCTCTGTGACTGCACGCTGGAACAGTTTCTTAAGGAAGAGCTCTTCTGACCTTCTCACTGCCCTGGACTCGCTGAGATGCTCCTTCTCACAGCTCTGTCTCTTGGCCTGAGCACTTCTTTGGACCCGTCAAACCAAACCTGTTGTTTTCTGTTTGTGGATAAACTGCAGAGCATCATTGCTTTCCTCTTGCTGCAGGTATCTCAGTTGTCTCCTGCCTTTATGAAAGCCTTTGCAGCATCACCAAGCTGCTGCTGTTTGGGAAGGGGCTCTGTTACCATACCTCATCTCAAATATTGGAGTCAAATATTTGATTAGAATTTTGCAGCACTCCAGTTACTGTGCCAGGACCTCACCCAGAATCCTATCTAACCCTTCCCTCTGTCAGTTTAAAGCTTTTCCCAGGCCCACGTCAAGAGGGAAAGCAGCTTTTGTCTCCTGAGTAACCTTTTGCCAGTCCAGATTTCAGTTTTCAGGCCAGTCGGTCGGGATTGTGCAATTGCCTTTGATAAATAAGCAGTGTCTGGGTTTGCCTTTGCCAGGACAGGTGTGTTGGCATTCCCTTGGTGAAGCCTTTTGGCCCATGAAAACTTCTTCATCCTAATGATGCTTTTTTGTGTTCTATCACCAGCTGGGATTATATCACTATATATGCGAGTAAATTTTAAATTTTCCATTGTGAATTTGTATTTACGTAGATTAGAAGGCACATATAGAAGGTCTGTATTTGATGTTTAATGTTTTTAGAGAAGTAATGTGCTAATTTTGTCTCGGGGCAGACATGCAAATGTAAGACAAACACTTTGAGTCATGGGTTTGAAGTCTGTTGGTCAGCCCCAGCCTGTGGGACAAGATTAGAGTGTCTGGTTGTGAGAGATGGTCGAGGATCGAGTCTTTTTCTGAACAAACCCCGGGGTTTTTAACTGTCTGTGTAAAGGCAGAGGAGCTCTCAGCCGCTATCACCTGCCAGCTCCTTATCAGCTCTGCTGCAGCCTGTGCTGCTGGAATCACAGAGCAGGATTAGCACGGGCTGGGGGCATCACGTGTGCCTGCAAATCCAGCCTGGCTGCACCTCTGCTCCTGCTGCTCGGGGCACCCAGGAGAGACACCTTCTGCACCCAGGGATGGATCAGGCACCTTCTCTCTGCACCCAGTGATGGACCAGGCACCTTCTGCACCCAGGGATGGACCAGGCACCTTCTGCACCCAGGAGAGGCACCTTCTGCACCCAGGGATGGACCAGGCACCTTCTGCACCCAGGAGAGGCACCTTCTGCACCCAGTGATGGACCAGGCACCTTCTGCACCCAGTGATGGACCAGGCACCTTCTGCACCCAGGAGAGGCACCTTCTGCACCCAGTGATGGACCAGGCACCTTCTGCACCCAGGATGGACCAGGCACCTTCTGCACCCAGTGATGGACCAGGCACCTTCTGCACCAGGCTGGCCGGCACCTTCTGCACCCAGGGATGGACCAGGCACCTTCTGCACCCAGGAGAGGCACCTTCTGCACCCAGTGATGGACCAGGCACCTTCTGCACCCAGTGATGGACCAGGCACCTTCTGCACCCAGTGATGGACCAGGCACCTTCTGCACCCAGTGATGGACCAGGCACCTTCTGCACCCAGGAGAGGCACCTTCTGCACCCAGTGATGGACCAGGCACCTTCTGCACCCAGTGATGGACCAGGCACCTTCTGCTGCCTCCTGCAACCAGCGATGGATCCAGCACCCTCTCCCTGCCCCCTGCACCCAGTGAAGGACCAGGCACCCTCTCCCTGTCCCAATGAAGGACCAGGGCACCCTCTCCCTGTCCCAATGAAGGACCAGGGCACCCTCTCCCTGTCCCAGTGAAGGACCAGGCACCCTCTCCCTGTCCCAATGAAGGACCAGGCACCCTCTCCCTGTCCCAATGAAGGACCAGGCACCCTCTCCCTGTCCCAATGAAGGACCAGGCACCCTCTCCCTGTCCCAATGAAGGACCAGGCACCCTCTCCCTGTCCCAATGAAGGACAGGCACCCTCTCCCTGTCCCAGTGAAGGACCAGGCACCCTCTCCCTGTCCCAGTGAAGGACCAGGGCACCCTCTCCCTGTCCCAATGAAGGACCAGGCACCCTCTCCCTGTCCCAGTGAAGGACCAGGCACCCTCTCCCTGTCCCATGAAGGACCAGGCACCCTCTCCCTGTCCCAATGAAGGACCGGGCACCCTCTCCCTGTCCCAATGAAGGACCAGGCACCCTCTCCCTGCACCCACAGCACCGTTCAGGTGGCTCAGCTCCGTGTCCCTGTGCTGGCAGGGTTGCCTGGAGCCTGCCATGGCTTTTGCAGTTTGTTTGGCCCTATCTGCCAGGATGAGGATGCTGGTGCCAGAGCACCAGGACTGTGACACCCAAATGTGCGCGTGGTGAAGGTGCTGTGACACTATTCTGTGTACAGGATGGAACTCACTTTCCAGTTTTTGGGATATTTGCCAGCCCCCATCAGTGGGGCTTTTCTCTTGAATGACCACGTTAAACTTGGATACCTGAGAGCTCTTGGAAGGAAACAAACATCTGTGCTGTGTGTTTGCTTCAGGTTTGCACGAGCTCTGTGCTTGTCCTTGCTGGAGGAACACAGAATCCTGAAAGCTGGAGTTTTGCATGGAGGGCATGTACATAGCAGCGTTATTTCTCTATAATATTGCAATTCCTGCTTGTATCTAAATACTCTTGCCTGTTTGATGCGGAGGAGTTTTAATTTGACACAGGATTTTTTAATCGCTGTATCTATTCAGAAGTGACTGTAGTAACCATCAGCGGTCAATATTTTTATCGTTGTCTGCTTTGTTCTTCCTTCCTCTCTGAACAGAAAACTCGGTTCATTTTTGGGTTCGTGGATGCACTCTGGAGTTATCAGTGCTTAGACAACAAGTAAACACGTACTGTACATGGGCTGCTGGCCAGTTGGCCCTGGAGCTGGCAGCTTGGGACTTGCTTTCAGCCCCACAAGAATGCCTGTTTGCTTGGTCATTTCCTTTCCTTTCAAATACAAAAAAAAAAAAACAACTTTTTTTTCCTCCAATTAAATTGCTTTCCTGCTCTAAATATTAAAATTAAGGAAAGAGCTCCTCAGATACTGGGGTTCAGGCAATTTGAGAGGAAGCTTTTGAGTTTGCATTGAAGCCTTCAAGAAACCGGTGTGCCTGTGCTGGGCTGGGAAGTGGCCGGGCTTGAAATTAATTTTCTTTTTTTTTCTGCTTTTCTTTGTGGGGGTTCAGCATTGATTTTCTCTCCCGGTTTGAGGCCTGCATTGTTTGTGGCTGCTGTCCTGTCCCGAGGGAGGTGTTGGGGTACACAGAGCCCTCGAGGCCAGTGCTGACCATGAGCTGTGTCCCTGAGGCTGAGCTCCCTCTGCTTGGAAAATCCCCTCTCACAGGGGTGTTTTCTGCATGTTTTGTACTCCACGCTGGGAAAGGCAACTCAGAACGTTACCTGGAGCACCCTGGGACACACCTGGCCACAGTAAACTGCCATTTTGCATCACTGTGACTAGTTTTCTTCCAATATTTGAGCCATCAAATTTCTGTGATGTGGAGTTAAAAATGTCTGTGCTGTAGACTGGAGAATAATTAGACTGAATGCATGCCTGTAATTGATCTTTTTACTGGTGTAATTATACTAAAGATCTGCCGGGAAATTTGCTTCCTTTCCTGCATCCCTTGCCTTCTCCCCTCGAAACATGCTCACAAACTCCAAAGCAGAATCCTTCTGCTGGGAAAGCCTCAGCGCAGGAATTGAGGCTCATGGCTGGCTCCCTTCTTTAACCAGAGGAGGATTTTTTCACAATGTGTTTATTATTGTTCTGGCTGGTGGGTTCTTCAGCCTGGGCAGCTTTGGCAGGGGCTGCCCAGGGAGGTTTGGGGTGCCCATCCCTGGAGGTGGCACTGAGAGCTCTGGGCTGGGGACACGGTGGGGACAGGGCAGAGCTTGGGCTCAATGACCTCAGAGGTCTTCTCCCATTTAATCAATTCTGTGATTTTGATGGCATCCTTTCACCCAGTGTTCCACGTACCAAGGAATTATCACTGGGTGTTAGAGTAAATCTGCTTTAACAGGGATCTTTAATTGTTTTTTAGCCAGCAGTGTTAGATACCATCTCAGAAAGAAATCCGAGGGTGCCCTGGCAATGGGATTGAAACAGCAGCACAGGTGCTCTTGGGGTTAATTTACTTATTCTGCAGAACCCTATTTCCAGCTTCATTTGATCTCTTGCTCTGATCCGTTGCCTTTGCCCACGTAATGCTGTTTTGCAATAGCAGGTGCATTTCTGGCAACTTCTGGGCTGGTTTTGCCTCTGCACACCTGCAGTCACCCTCGCTTGTGGTGTGGTGCTGAGGGGGAGAGTTTGGATATAAATATATGGATGAGTCTTCTGAGCTTCTTGAGAGGCTGGAGAAAGTCTAAGGAGAGATCCAGCATTCTGCATCTTGGGAAATCAAAACAGCGGAGGTTTTCAGAAGAGTGAAGGCTGATGATAGGAGCCACCTTCTTTTCCAGCTGCCTCCAATAAATGTCAACTAAAAAGCTTATTTTACACAGCAAGGGTGTGGGGGAGCTTGCCTTAAAAAAAGTGTGTGAAAACTTTCTTTTCATATTGTAAGTCAGGATTAAATTTAAAGGCTGGTTTTGAAAGCAATAATATTTAGTGGGAACTCATTTTGAGTATTTTGAATTGTTTTCTTCATTATTAATTTTCCATTTGAACACTTTAAAGCCTATCAAGTCCATTTTCCGTCCCCACAATCACATTGAGATTGCTTGGTGGTTTCTCTCATCTTCTCAAGGCCTTGCTTTCTGTAAATGACAGCCCCTGTGATATTTATAAAGCTGTTTTTTACTTGCTGGTGTTATTAAAAAATGTCAGAGCAGAAAAAGTGAGTCTGGAGGGAATGACCTGGGTTATTTGTGACTTTGCAGCGCTCTCAGGTGGCTCTTGCTGGGGTAAGGAAGAGGCTGGTGCTGCAGCAGAGCAGTAACCGTGGGTTTATTGTGTGTTTGGGGAGCTTTGGGGGGAGGAAAGCTCATCCATGGCTTCAATTAGGGCTGTGATGAGCACACTGAATATCTGGAAAATACCTGCTGTACATTTAGAGTGTGTGCAGGTGAACACGGTGCTCCACAGGAGCTCCACTCAGGGCTGGTTCTGAACCCCTGCAGCTCAGGGCTCCAGCGTGGAGTGAGGATTTCTCACCCACTCAGCCATGGAATTTGTTGCTTCCTTCATCAAAGTGGATAAAATATTTCAAGTTTCTCTTACAAAGCTTAAAAACACTACCAGGTCGTGGTTTGAGGCTCAGCCTAATCGTGAAATTTAGTTGCTAATTTCCTTTGCTTTTAAATAAAAAAAAATGCATTTTTTTTCCTCCAATTCAGTTGCTTTCCTGGCTTAAATATTAAAATTAAGGAATGCACTCCACAGATAGCGGGCTTGGGCAGATTGGAAGGGAGCTTTTGAGGTCTTTGAGAAAGCATCGTGCAGATCACAGAATTCTGGAATCACTGAGGTTGGGAAAGACTTCCCAGCCCATGGAATCCAAGGAGTGGAGACTCCAAACCTCCTCATACATTATCCCAGGCTGAAGAATCCATGAGCTGGAAGGAATAATGTTTTCCTTTTCTTTTCTTCGTGGAGCAGTTTAAGCCCATTTTCTCTCCCTGGTTGAAATCAGAAATACTGCTTTGTTCTTTAGCTCTTCTGCACACGCATTTCTCAGCCCAGAACAGATTTTCTGAGAAAAGACAGATTCTCATAATTGTCAGCCTTTAAGTGAAGCTGAAGGAGAAGTGCCAGATGCTGGAGGATTGGTGATTAAAATTGCAAGAATAAGCAATCCAGGAAAACACTTATTATTGTCTCCTTGGGAAGGGCCAGCCTGCTTATCTCCAGCACCAACTGAGGTGAGCAGCTGCAGCCCTTTGCCTCCATCTGCTATTTCCTTATGGATTATTTCAGTGAAAAACGGGTTAAGCTGTGACTTTTCTGAGCTTTTTGAAGCACCACAATGTCCAAAATACCGAGAAGTAGCAGAAATAATGGAAGTTGGTACCAATTATTGTATTTCTCTCCTGGTGCTTGCTGGGTTTTTCTTCCAGAAGCAGATATGAGCTCCATATCCAGTGTAGGGATGGGAGGAAGGTCTGTGTTACAGGTAGGAAAAGCTGTGGATAATGGTGACGTGTTCAGTGTCACAAATAACAAAATACAAAACTTAAGACATTCCTTCCTGTCAATTTGAGGGGAATTTATATTCAGGCCTTGTTAATCTCATCTGAATTCGGGTGTGCTGAGGACTCAAATTTAAGAGCATAATTATCCATAGTTCAGTTTTCTCCATGAGGCAGTGGGGAGGTGAAACAAGCTTGTGTTGGTCTTTTCTTTTTGTTGTTTCTTGCCATTGCTCTCAGGTGAGCATTCATTGTGGTGATACTTCTAAAATGAGTACCTCTTTTGGTTCCTGAAATGAGATTAAATAAATTTGGGGAGCAAAATTGACCCTAAATGTATTTTTTTAAGTATTTTATTCTTAGGATGTGTTAGTTCTTAGTAATTTTTCATTTCCTTGGTGGTGATTTATTTGGTGGTTTCATTTATACTTTAAAGATTGCTCATTTGAGACACTGAAATGTGACTGTGTCCATCCTGCGTGATCCAGATATTGCCTTAGCTTTTTACCTGGTTTGTCTCTCAGCCAGATCCTTTTGTTGCATTGCCACGAGTAGATTGGATGGGGAAGCTTCCCCAGGCAAGGAAGAGCCCCATATGTGGTGGGATGATTCCATAAAAACCAAGAGCTCCTTTTTTCTGGGAAGGGCATTGGAATGGCTCAGTTAGAACTGAGATCTCCTCTCCAGGGAAGGGCAGTGGGATGGCTCAGTTAGAACCGAGATCTCCTCTCTAGGGAAGATGGCTCAGTTAGGACCGAGATCTCTCCAGGGAAGATGGCTCAGTTAGAACTGAGATCTCCTCTCCAGGGAAGATGGCTCAGTTAGAACTGAGATCTCTCCAGGGAAGGGCAGTGGGATGGCTCAGTTAGGACCGAGATCTCCTCTCCAGGGAAGGGCCAGCCCATCCAGTTCCTGTCCAACACCCTCTGGGCACCGCTGGCAGCCCTGCACACACAGCCCCAAGCGTGTGCCAGGCAAATCCTTTTCCAAACACAGCTTTATCCGCAGGTTTAAGCTGAGCTCTCCCCACACAAAGAGTTAAGTGTGCAATCAGAGCTGGGTTTGTTCCTGTTGCGTGTTTGTCAGCGTGACCTTTGTTTAATGTTTCTCAGACAGAACATGTAAGTGACAGAAGAGCAGTTAAGACATCATCCGTCAGAATTCAGTGCAGCCTGGAAACCCAGCGAGGCCATGATTGTACACATATTTATTTACTTTCAGGATACTCCTGGGGTAGCTGTGCCTTATTGGGGCTGTTCAGAACCTGGAGGAGCCTGGCTGGTCCCAGCCCTCTGCTCTTGTGCTGATGTGTCAGGAGTCTCAGCGTTGCTTTGCTCTGAACCACTGTTAAAAATGAGGAAAGATTAACCACTTTCCTGCTTCCTAAAGATGTTTGGATTTGGGATTAATTTCTCTGAAGCCCCACACATCGGAGGGAATCTTTACAAAGGTAGAAAAGCTTTTGTCTGAGGGAACCTCATCCCATCATTGGATCAGTGTCTCCGTGAGATGCTGCAGCAGTTCAAGTTACTGTGCTGTTGAAGCAATACAGAAATGCTTGTTTAAACCAGGATGTTGTGTTTTAGATAAAAGAACCTCCACGTGGTTTTTGTTTGAAAATGTAAGGCTTTGTGAATGTCAGCATCTCCTGCTATTTGCAGTTAAAAGCTGGTTCAGTGTGTGTGATTGCACCTGTATGGGGTCTGCACCCTGCGAGTTTTGATGCTGCTTTGGTTTGTTTCTGTGGTACTTGCTGCTGAAAAAGCTGATTATTAAGCTGAGACTGAAGTAAATGAAGTTGTACCCCAGTGAGGTCTTCTCAGTAATATCTGATTGAAATGGATCTTTTTTTTCCTCCTTTGCTTTATGTTAGTATTTTTAAATGGTATGATTGTTGGATTGACTACTCATCTGACAGGTTGAAGGAATTGGCAGATAAACTTCCGTTTTTTCCCACCCTATCATCTTCAGTTTTGACAGATTTTTGTCTCTCATATGCTCTATTCAGGTGCTCATAGCTTTGAAACCCTTCCTAGCTGCAGCTCAAAAAGCATTTTTTTGTGTTTTTATATTGTTTGATTTCATCAGTAGTATGGGAATCTGATGGTATGCCTGTTCTCTCACTCCTGTGTAATTATGTATATGTATATGTAAGGAGATAAGGACTTAGGGACTAATACATAGTCTTAGAAATAGAATTAAACACTGTTTTCTTCAGGTGCTGAGTAGAGTGAGCTCACCTTCCAACCCCAGCACGTGGTGAATCCTGCCTTTCCCATATTTCAGTAGTAAACATCCAGGATTTTTTTCTGTAATACTACAGAGCTCTCTCACTGGAACAGTCTTGAGATGACTTCAAAACTTGTTGCAGCTGTGAATGCAATATACACTCCATTAAGTCTTGACTAATGACCATAGTTAGAATGCTGGATCTGAGCTGTTCTAATTCAGGAAAAGAAAAGAGTTTTCCAGCAGGAAAGTTTTTAGAACTTTTCAGAAAGAATGTTGGAATTCCCACTTTTGGAAGCTTGCAGTGAGTTCAGCCCCAAGGACACAGAAGGTGCTCTGTTAGGGGAGGGATGGTGAGCAGGATTTGGGGTCTGTCTGTCTGTCTGTCCCTGTCGTGGTGGCTGTGTGACAGAGTAAACAGCCCATTAATGAAGTTTACAGATGGACTTTAATTGGGAGGGGTTCCCAGTGCTGCTCAGGAAGAGAAAATACACAAAGAGGCAGAGATGAACAATGTGGCCAGGAAACGGTGTGAGGGTCAGCGAGGAAGGAATAGAGCTTCCTTCAGCTGACAGGGAGGGGAGAGCACACAGCAAAGGGGGGGAAATAATAACAGAAACACAGGAGAGAGAAAGAAGGCAAGAGCTAAAAGTATCATGGGGGGAAAAGCAAACCACAAAGGAGCTCAAACCCCCAAGATGAGAAATGCTTGTAAAGGCCGGGCGTGGGCAGCAGGAGGGATGTGGTGAAACATCTTTATAGTCTGGAGTGTGTGTGTGACAGGGCTGCCAAGTGGAAATAAAAGCAGGTAATAACCTACTGTGTGTGCATGTTATAGCAGAAATTGTATCTGTAATTGCTTAACAGTGTTGACAAAAGTAATTACAGCACTCTACTGGATAATTCAATAAAGTTGACTTAAAAGTGCCATGGAAATTACATACAATACACACGTCATACAGGTCTGGGTGCTACTCCTTGCTTGGTTTTCTGAGAATATTACACAAGTTTCTGTGGCTGGTTTTGTGTCACTAAACAAACTTACGACGTGCTTTTCTTCCTGTTCACGCGGGGAAGAGTGGTTTCATATTTTACTCTTTGCATGCACTGTGTCAGAGACCAGTCAAAATGAAGTGAAATTGTGTTCTGAAGGGTGTAAAATTTGTTCTGAAGGGGTAAAAAGGGTTGTAAGAGTTTGGGAAATGCTTTTTTAAACAGGTTTGCTCAGTTCTAAGCTCTGTCATGTAGACACACAAATCTGGATGTGAAAGAGAAAATGCACCAAAAACTGAATGTAAAACAGAAAAGAAAAGCTTTTGGTAGGTTTGGGGCAAGGCCTCAGACCCTGAGCCATCGCATCCTCCTCCGTCAGCAACTCTCTCATTTTTAAGTCACCAGGAATTTTCAATTTGCTCCTTGTCATTCCTGCAAGAATTCCTGTTCCCTCTCCGAGATGGTAAAAAAGAATCTTTACCCTTTAAGTGACGTTAGTCCTTATGACTAAATGAGGAACACAATCCACACGAGTTGGCGCTGCACCTCAGCTCGGGCCCATGGCGCTGACAGCCGCTCGCAGTCGTCATCCTTGTGACTAACATCTCAAAAATCATCACAAGTATTTTTGTCTTGCTGCAAAGTACCCAGGATATGATGTTTTGATTGGGTTTTTGTTTGTTTTTCATGCTCTTGGAAGCCGTCAGGAAGGCTGATTCCATCCTGGCAAAGCCCAGTCTCCCTTCCCGCTGCACTTCTCATTAAAGCTCCTCCTCGGCTCGTTTCTTTAGCTGCTGATGAAAATAAATGGATATAACACTGAATTTCCCTTCTCAGGGGATCAAAACCTACTGAAAACATACCTGAAATTGGACTGGAAACACAGTGGAGTAAACAACTTGAAAACAAATGGAATGAACCCTCAGTACAAATTCCTGTTGGTGAATGCAAATTATCTGTGTAACAAGTTCATTTCATGTCCCATCCATGTGCAAACAAATGAGTACAGTTTATGAACGTCTGTTCTCCCTAACAGAATTGTGTCTTCAGTACTGAACCAGTAATTTCTGGGGATTAAATATTTCCCTTTTCAGTTGTAGGTTAAGCATTGGCTGAAGCAAATGACCAGTGTGCCATTGTCCATCCAGAATTTCAGAAACATGTTACTGTTAAAAGCATAGTTCTCATTTGCTGGTTGATTTATTTGTGGGGGAAAGGTTTGCTTCTCCTTCCTGCAGATATTCAGAATAACAGACATTTTAAACCATGAGGTAAACTTTTATTCTTTTGCAGTTTCTGCTAAGAGCAAATGTCATTTAAGGAGAGTATTTTTCTTGCTTACGTACCTTGTTTAAACTCTGTTTTAGGCCCTTTCTTTTTGGTCCGCTGGTGTGTTTTGAGCTTCTGGACTCCTGTTCAAAGTTTAAAGAACAATAACCAGTCAAATGTAAAATAATGTCAATTGAACCAACCGATGACTCAACAGTCAACCAAGTCATCCTGGACCTGCACCAGATGGACTGAGGCCAAAACCTAAAGTTGGCACAGCTCCCCGTCCCTCTTCTCCATAGATTTGCACTGAAGCAGAGCCCAGGGTGCAACACGTTGGTTAATATTCCATAGTAAAGTGTTGGTTAATATTCCATAAAGTGCTGCACGTGTGAATGTGTGCTGCCCCTGGCAGAGCCGTGCTGGGGGAGGGCACACGGTGCAGGGATGGGCAGGGAAATGGGGAAATGGGGTTTGTGTCCCCAGGGACTCAGCAGCCTCAGGATCAGTTCCCCTCTGAACAGAGCTTCCTGGAAGGGCTGGAGAAGGAATGAAGGAAGAAATATTCCTTTCTGCTTCTCTTGCTCTCTCTTCATCTTTCCCTTCTCCTCTTCTTCCTGCTCAGAGTTAAGGTTTTATTTCTGCTCTTTTATTTGTGTTTGAGTTACATCGCTTTTAGTTTCTTTCTTTATATTTCTGCTGATTTTTGTTGTTGTTGTAAAGCAGGAATCAGCTCCGCAGTGCTGCTGAAAGCACAAACTGGTGAATAAACCTGTGTATCCAGACTGAGACACATCCAGGTCCTGAGCACTGTTAGATCTTCCACTGGCAGCAGGAGAGTCTTGATTTTATTGTGGTTTTTTAGAATAGGAGAAATTAACTTTTTAATTACAAGTCTAAATTTGTTTATAGGTTGATGATTATTTGACTATGGAAGGACTGTACTGCAGCTTTGAGCTTTTCAGCCTGGAGAGAAGGCTCCAAGGGACCTTGGAACCCCTTCCAGTGCCTAAAGGGGCTCCAAGAGAGCAGAGAGGGACAAGGGGTGACAGGACACAGGGAATGGCTCTCCATTGCCAGAGGGCAGGGATGGATGGGGTACTGAGGGTGGGCAGCCCTGGCACAGGGTGCCCAGAGAAGCTGTGGCTGCCCCTGGATCCCTGGCAGTGCCCAAACCAAGGTTAGATGGGGTTTGGAGCACCCTGGGACAGTGGGAGGTGTCCCTGCCACGGTAGGGGATCTTAACGATGCCTTCCAATCCAATTCTATGATTCTATTGCAGTTCAGTTGAATCTTTTACTGCCTTTCTTTCTGTATCATTAATATTTTTTGATATACATTAAAATCAGCTTTCCAGATGTCTCTCCTTTCCTAGCAGCATCATTTTGGCAGCCTGCACACAGTCCTGTGACTGACAGGAGCACTGGACACGGCTCACGCTGAGGTCATTAATGGAACAAGTCCTGTTTAATATTTTAAGTTCGGTTCCTCTGGTACAACATTAATGTGTGCTGGAATAAGGGGTCAGATCCGATATATGCTGACTGTGTAGGAAGAGCCAAAATGCTGTGGCTGCTCTGAGCTCATGGATCTCTTGTGATCACTGCAGAATGTCTCAGTGCAGTTCTGCTGCTGTTGAATTCTGAGTGCTGACCCATGGAATTGGTGTGTTCAAGCAACACATTTTTGGGCCGTATCTTGGCTCTCGGTTAGTTTGCAAGGTTCAGAAAAAAACTAAAAATCTGCTTCCAAGACAGTCACATATGTAGAGTACTTCTGAGGGTGCTGAGATCTCAGATGGAATCCCAGAATCATTGAGGTTGGAAAAGATTTTGCAGCCCATCGAGTCCAAGCCGTGCCTGATCCCCATGCTGTCCCCAGCCCAGAGCACTCAGTGCCACCTCCAGGAATTCCTTGGGCACCTCCAGGGATGGGCACTCCAAACCTCCCTGGGCAGCCTCTTCCAATGTTCAACCCTTTCTGTGCAGAAATTCCTGCTGATGTCCCCCCTGTCCCTGCCCAGCCCAGCCTGAGGCCGTTCCCTCTCCTCCTGTCCCTGTTCCCTGGAGCAGATCCCAAATCCCCCTGGGTGTCCCCTCCTGTCAGGGAGTCGTGCAGAGCCACAAGGTCCCCCTGGACCTTCGATGTGCCTTCGATGTGTCCACGAGACCAAGGCCATGCAAGGCAGCTTGGAGATGATGCACAGCCTGTAAATACATGTACATCAAATGGCTGTTTTGTCATCTAGAAAAGCATAAACAATTCCTATGGCCCAGGATAATCTGATTCCATATTTTTATGTAAAGTTTGTATTCAAGTATAAATGTACTGGCCTCTGTCTGGCTTTTTTCCTTTTGCTGCCTCTTTATTTGAGGAAGCAAGGGTCCACAATGAAACTAAAAAAGCAACACAAAGCTTTGGAAAAGTGTGCCTAAATTGATTCATATAGAAATGAATTCTAACCTTGAAGGTACGACTTTTTGGCTGCTTTACTTGAGCGCTGTAATAAATATAAAAGTTTAGAACATATAATTTAATTATCGTATTCTGGCCATAAATGCTTTAGGTCTGTAGTACATTTGAAATCCCAAGAGCTCTGGCTGAGGTTGCAGCTGCAACATCAATTACCATTTCTCCATTCCAAGAAAGCTTTGCCTGTGCCCTTGAAACCTTTGGGTTGTGGAGAGGATCCAGGGGAGCCCCGCTCGGTGTGCGCTGCTCCGGCGTCGTTCCCGGTGATGCCAGGGTGGGATTGGGCACCATTTCACAGCACAACCAGGGCTGCCCGTGGTGCCAGGGGCTCTGGAGCTGCCAGAGAGCTCGGAATCACCCGGTGTGATGCTCCTCTGCAGGGTTCAGAACAGAAATCGTGAAGTGCCCGTGGCCGTAGTGAGCTGGCGCTGTCACCCACTGGGTTTGCTCCGTGTTGGGAATCTCAGCAAATTCCTGTTCTGTTCCCATGCTGTTGGTATTTGCCAGCAGTACTTGTTTGACTGTACAAACCCACAGATTCTGCAGCTGGCTTTAGTTGTATGAAGGGATGGTAAAATGTGTGTTCTGCACGTGGAGGGTGATTCTGAGACTTCGCTGCTTTAGTATGTGTCAGATTTTAAATTTTTACTGTGAGTTAGAGCCCCTGGCAGTAGCATTTCTGGGGGCAGGAGGAGGGATGGTTCCTGCCTCTCTGCACACCAGGAGTTTCTCTGCTGCCTGTGACAATGAAGGAAATTTCACTGTGGCCTTCTGGAGTGACACATTCCTCAGGGTGGCATTATCTTGGCCGTGTCATAGACATGCTGCACGAAATGAGACCGTTAGTTCAAAATCTGATTTCCTGGCTTATCGGGGTTTTTTTAATACAGTGTTTATCTGGGCATGTGATAAAGGAAACCATGTTAATCATCCTGGCTCTCAGAGCAGCTGGAAAGCAGAAATGCTGGGGGCTTTTATTCACAGGCTTTTGTTAAATACTCCAAAGTAGATTTTAATTGGTTGTGGCATCACTCAGGACATGCTCTCCACCAGCATTCCTGGTCTCAATTTTAAACAGAAAATAGGATAGAGAGCTGAAGAATAGGTGGGTCTGTAAGGAGGTTATATGGAGGGTGGATTTGTGGCTTTGTGAGCAGCTCCCCAGGACACCTTGGCTTGGGGTCAGTCCCCATGGGGTTTGTGCCTCTGGCAGTCGCTGTGTCCCCTCCATCACACCCAGCTCAGGCTCTGTGTCTGCACAGGTCAGGCAGCCCCGCAGGAAAACCTGGGTTCTTACCAAATTTCAGTTTCTTCAAAATGAAGTGAGAGCATTTCAAGAGACAGAAGAAACCAATGGTTCGGGTTTTCAGCAAAATGCCTTTCTGGAATTATTTCCAATTGGCAAACACACTTCTGCTTTAATAGTCATGACAAGTCTAGTGTCAACAGTCTTGGTTTAAAATTCTTTCCTGCTTGAACTGAAAACTACTTCCCTGCATAAGAGGGTATAAAAATAATTAATAGTTTCTCTAGTTAATGAAGAAATAAATAAACAATTCAAAAAATGTAATCAGTCGGTGTCCACAGCCTCGTGTTTACATTGTTCTCATTGCTGGAAGATAAGGACGAGGCCCAGATGGCAATGACATTGAAAGTGGTTTCTTTACTCTTCGTTTGGCCATACCATTACACCAGTTAGTAAGTTGCTTTTAGGAGTACGTTCTCAGTGGTTGGCTCAGTTGTGCTGCAGCATCAGAACGTGTGGTGTGCTGTGCTTTGGGGTCTGGGTGTATCAGGAGTGAACTCAGAGGTTTGAGACGTTAAAATTAGGACCAAAATCAATAGTTCTGTCAAAACCCTAGTCCAAAGAAATAGAGTCAAATTGTGAGCTTTTCTCCCACCCTGAATATGCTGCATCCACTGCTTTCCCTGGAGTTGGTGCTTGGGCACAAACAGCATTTTCTTACAGGTGTGCCCTGGTGGGTGTTCTGGGTTGGTCATTTATAACAACACCAGGGAATATTTTGCTTGTCCGTATGGCTGAAAAAACCTTCCATTTCACATTTCCCTGAACTTCAAGGCAGTTTTTTGTGTGTTAGAGGTGATGATTGCTAAGCTGATGGCTCCTTTTTGACTGGCAGCCCACAGATTTCATGAGCTGCTGCTGCTCCTGTGCTGCATCTCACAGCTTTTTCCTAAATGCAGCAAATCTTTCAGCTGTAACCAAGTTCTCTTCTCACTGTGCGTCTGCAGCTTGCTGCTGGTGCTAATTTAATTCCCATTTTTAAAAGATCTTACCCTTCACCAGAA
Source organism: Malurus cyaneus samueli (assembly GCA_009741485.1). NCBI lineage: Eukaryota > Metazoa > Chordata > Aves > Passeriformes > Maluridae > Malurus > Malurus cyaneus. Next base: position 18,100,548 of record CM019226.1, on the reverse strand, counting down.
CTCTGCTCAGTTTAAAATGTGATCCAGGCTGACCACCCCAAGCTTTCATGGTAAAAAGAGGTGCAGGTTTTAGGCTGGAAGTGAGCAGTAATTTTGGTTTCTGTAAATGTGGTCATTGTCTCATAAGAGTTGTTTTTTATAGGATCAGAGAATCATGGATTGGTTTGGGTTGGAAAGGACCCTAAAGCCCATCTGATCACATCCCTGTGCCAGGGCCTCCCCACCCTCTCAGGGAAGGATTTCTACCTAATATCCAATCTAAACCTACTCTTGAAAGTTCAGTACTTTTGTGATTTTTGTTTAATAATGCAAAGTAACAGAAAGGTGGTAGATTTTTTCAATTGTATTACAGTGTTAGCAGGTTCAGCACGTGGTGCTCTGTGTGTTGGGGAGGTTTTCTGTTCTTCACAGTCAAGAGAAAAAGAAGTGAGACAAGCAGATGTTCTTGCAATGGGGGGTAATTTCTTCCCAGAGTGAATCCGTTCTCCATGCCCATGGCTGTGCAGGACCAGAGCCTGCAGGTTCCTGTGTGTGTCCCTGCTGTCCAGGACTGTCACCATCCCCCTGCAAGGACCCCGAGACAGGAAACCTCTGCAGAGCCATTACCACACCCGCCTGTGGTACAGGGTGACCCTTGAGCCTGGGTTGAAGTCTCTGGTGAATGATTAACACTGAAATGGCTTTGCTTAAACAGTTTAATTTCTGCAGAGCTTGGTACTGGGGCTGCATCGTCCTTAAACATTTCCATTTTCCCCCTTCATTAAGGCTTCCCATTTCACCCCCATATGTTCCAGGGGAAAAACGGAAACGATAAATACATCTATACAAATAAATCAGATTGTATATGAATAGTTTCTGGAAAATACATGGGATTGTACTACGTTTAGTACCCCATAACAATACCTTGCTTCCCGTTTAATCAAAGTTTTTACAGATTAGGAACTCAGAAAATTGGGAGGTTTTTTCCTCTCTTGTCTATGCTGCTTGCCTTTTTTTTTTAAATTTGGATAAGACACATAGTTTATTAGGGTTTTGGCAAGTTTCAAACAATTTCTGTAAATACTGAAAGGTGTTCTATTATTATATATTATCTCAGTGTAATCCCCCTGCCTTACCTCTTCCTTAGGAAGTGCTCATTTGCCTTTTTCTGCGGAAAACTTTACAGGTGAGAGATTTCTATGAAATGTCAGCCTGTTTAGCCGTGGCTCTTGCAGGAGCCCTGCTGCCCTGCAATCCTCCTGGTGGTGTTGTACAGAGTCTGGCAGCTCTCCACACAGTTAGTAAATATTGCCCTTATCTGATACAGCCAGCCTGGCAAGATATGCCAGCAGCCCGGATTGGATTGCTGGCTACTGCTTTATTAATCAATGTAATCATTTATTTTTAGTTTTCTAAGTCATATCATCTGTTTTCTTTCTCATATTACATTTTCTGTGGTGCTGGTACAGAAAATGAGCCCTGTTTAAAAATTAAAGGTGATTGAAAAGTTTCAGTGGAATATGTTTGGCACTGTCATGGTTTCCCTGACAGCTGATGAATGTTTCCTTAAAAATGCTTTTGTCAGAAATTTGAGAGGTATAAAGAGCCTTTATTTTTGTATCTAAATTAGCTGTCTTCAAAACTATACATAGAAAGATGTTTCCACCTTTTTCTGGTTTTAATAATTTTAATGAAGTGAAGTTCTCAAGTTATATATTCCTTATTTAAACTCATAGCTCCCAGCCTGTACTTCAGTGTTTAATCTGAAATATTTAGTCTTAGAAAAGGAGCTACTGGGCCTAAACCTTTAGAGAAAATAAGGCATCTTTGAGTAGCTCTTGGCTGGCCATTGATTTCTTTTTGTAGAAAGGGCATTGTTTGGTTTGAGGTGAGCATTGGGGTTTTTAATTGGTTCTTTTTCACATGACACTCCAAAGCCCAGAAACAATTTCATTTCTTTTTCCAAACGTATCTGTAAGCTGGGCAGACAAGCAAAAAAAAGCCAAACAAAAGAATAAAGTCATACACGTATCACATGAAAGGAAGCAAAGCTTTGAGGTCAAAATTACTGGTGATATGTCAGGAAAGCTGTGAGAGAGGAAAGAACCAAGGATGGATCTCAAGCCTGAGGCTGTGTCTGGGCTCTGAAATCTCCATGGACCAGCAGACTTGTGCAGAGCAGGAGATGTGACCCCTGAGCTTCCTCACCCTGCAGTAAGAACGTGTTTTAAGAATCTGTGTTCCTGCAGCCCCAGAGCCCTGATTTTCAGCCATTTCTGAATCCTCATTGCTGGAGCAGAGGAACCCTGCAGAACCCCTCCATCCCCAGCAGAATGCTGTTCCTAGAGCGCCGTGCACTTGAGGAAGGCAGGCGAGCTGCTGGAAATCAGGAGGAGGCTGTAATTAAAGATGTGTGTTTGTACCAACATCGAATAGATGGAACTGGCTTCAGTTACACTCAGCCATGGCTCTTGGATGCTGAGGGCTGCGTTGTGCAACCAGAAGGGTTTATTAAAGCTCAGTGCTCTTTAAAAAGAAGGCAAAAGAGTTGGAAAAGGCAGCAGAGGCACACCATGGGTGAGCTGCAGCTGACAGACACGCTGAGGGGGCTGCAGCCCCGTGCACAGTCACGGAGGAGACGTGCTACAGCATTCCTCGGATATTTCTGAACGCAGAGGAGCGATGTGACAGATTGGAGTTCTATTCCAAATTCTGCAAAGAAGCATTCTTCCCTTTGGGAAAAAAAAAAGGGGCCTTTTTCTTCCCCTTTTTCCTCAAGTTTGACTCATTCTCCCCCATTCCTGCTGCCAGCCTTTCCTGCTGACTGCTTTGCACCACCCTTGTTCTCCTCTTCCACTGCTATTCCAGCATGTTGGAGCTCTTGTTATGTTCCTGTCCAGTGTTTTCTGCTCAAACTTCTGCTCCGAGGCACAGCTCAGCTCCTCCCCAGCTCAGACTCTGCTTTTAGGGGGTCTGCACATCCCTAGATCTTTGCCTGCCTGTGCTGTCTCATATTTCCCCCCAACATGAGCAATTTTCGCTTTTCTTTGCCTTCTGGTTCCATTTTTGTCCAAGTGAGAACTTCATTGACACGTTTATTCTGGTTTGACTTTGATCCCTCTCTATTTGAGTGGGAAGATTGCTGTTCCTTGTCTTTTTATTGCCTCAGTCCCTATAGGAAAGAACAAACACAGTGGCAAAGTCCTTTGAATCTCTGGATGGGCCATTTCTCAGGTGCTCTCTGGGGATGGGACATATGGGGCTGTTCAAAAGCAGAGCTCCCAGGTGCTGGAATGTTTTAATTTGGGATGGAATTTTAAGGTTTGCGTGAGCGTGTTAGAACTGTGTGTTTTTGAGATGTGTGACCAAATCTGGTCAGACTTCCTTGAGGAGAGGAAAAGGAATTTTCCATGCAAAAGCCATCCCACATATGAATGTTAAGCCCACATCAGGGAACGTGGATGGTCTGGAGCGTTTCCAAGGAAAGGCACCAAAGTCTTAAATAAAAGTGTCATTTTTCTAGCTTCATCTGGAGAATGGCTGGAACCCTGGTGAGCAGGATTTTCTGTGAAAATCAGTTTCAGTGAAGCAGACGGTATAGAAATCATATTTTAGGAGTTTATAACTTAGCTGGAAATCACAGGATGGTTGGGGTTGGAAGGGACCTCTGGAGATCACCCAGTCCAAGCCCTGCCAAGGCAGGATCACCTGCAGCAGGTGACACAGGAACGTGTCATGGTGAGTTTGGGATGTCTCCATGCCCTCCTGGACAGCTTCTCCAGTCTCTGGCAGCCCCCATGGAAGGAAATTCTTCCTCTTGTGGAGGTGATAAACTCAGCAAGCTGGGCTTTTCAGGGCTGTGGGGCAGTGCCCTGCTTGGGGCTGTGGCTCAGTGAGATCAGCCCTGAGCTCTGGGCCAGCACTGCTGGGTCAGCCCTGAGGATTAGGAGCAGCTCCAAGGTGATTATGATGGATTGTTTGTTGTTCTCACAGGGATTTCTTTTTTTAACAAACCAGCGCTTCGTTTGTAGCCAGGCTGGGATTTTACATCCAGATCCTGAAATGAGGAATATTTCTCACTCTTTCCCAAACTGCTGGGGTGAAATGCTCACTTGTTGCTGTGAATGTTTGTTAGCATGTGGCCCAGTTTGCAGTTTTCTTGCCTAACAGTATCCCAGTAGGAAACACGGTGGTGGTGCTGGAAGGGGAGCCCTTGTGCAGAGTGCCGGGAATGCGGCAGTAATGGAAACAATATGGAGTAAGAACGTGTTTGAAGAGGCAGTTTGAAAGGCTGGGATAATTGTGCAAGAAACTTGGCTTCAGAAATGTGTAAGGGAAGGAATCTTGATCCAGCCAAATAGGCCATGAAAAATCCATACAGCTTTAGTTGGGTTTTACAGAAGTCCTTGTTTAACCATTTCTGGGGCACTCTGTGTGCAGAGCTGTCCCATCAGAGGCTGGGGACGAGTCATTCCACGTACGAGTGCTGTGTTTGCCACTGTCCCATGGATCTCAACTCAAGCTATTTTTCTGCTCTGTTTCAGCCCTGGAATGAGGTCAGATGTAAGCTCTTCTCCATCCACAACCTCAGCGACCACGGGACCACCTCCCAAGCTCTGCCTGGTGTGCTCCGACGAGGCGTCCGGCTGCCACTACGGTGTCCTGACGTGTGGCAGCTGCAAAGTGTTCTTCAAAAGGGCAGTGGAAGGTAGGACCTGCTTGGATGAGTTTATTGCTTAAAAACATACAATCCCCACACGTATCATCCATTTTCTAGCCTGACATCCATGGTTTTGCTAGAATCCCACTGGAACATCCCATCCGTTAGCTCACTGATCTTGTCCTAGTAAATCACATTGATAATGGTGCATTATCCAAAGCATGGATTCCATTCACATGGATAAAATGCTCCCATTCACGCCGTGTAAAAGGATTTATTGTTGTCTTGGCTTTTGTCTCTTTCATTTTCTGTCACTGTTGTTTTTGTTTATTTGTCCCGTTTTAATACAGATATTTGTCTGTGTGCAATAGATTTGTAAAATTTGTGATTTTTTCATATAAGGTTAGTTGATGTATGTGGAGAACATGAAAGTTGGTGAAACTGTTCCATTTGAAATTATGGTAGTTTTACAGTTTTTCCTGTAAACAATGCTGGTTGAATTGCATCCACGTCCCTGGGTAGTGCTTGCAGGGACACTGGGTACCACTGACGTGTGTGTGGGATTGAATCACTGAGATTTCTCCCTGGTTGTGATTAGAGAAAATCATTCTGGAAAACAGAGATGATGGAAAACGAAATGCGAATAAGGAGTGTCTGATTTTGGGGTACATCAAGCGGCCCTTTTGTAATGGACTGGGTTGTACCTCAAGATCTGACTCTGTGTCAGTGTCAGATGCCAAAAGCTGGAGCATATTCCCAGTGGTGCTGGGAAGATGGTGATTCCCCAGGTCTGAAGAACATCATTCTTAGTTCTGGCCCTCAGGGTTTCCTGTCTCGTGCCTTCCTCGTGCAGCTCACACTGAACCAGGCTGTTCCCACTGACATTTGTGCGAGTTGGGGTCACTGGAGGAGAGGGAATGCAGTTGGACAGGGATGAGCCACCATTCAATGCTCAGGAGCAGCATTTTGCCCCAGCTCCTGGCTCACCAGGTGCCATGGGGAGCTCCATGGAAGTGCAGAGCCTCTCAGAGGGGTCAGGAAAGTCCAGTTCACGTCGTGGTTTCTGCTTTCCACAAAGGGATGTCAGCTTTGTGGGGATGAAGCTGTTCTGAAGGGTAACAAGGCAGTTGGAGTGCAAAGCAATCGTCACCTGTGCCTTTGGTTATAACATGGTCACCAGAGGTCCTTCAGAAGATGTTCTGTGGCAGCTGAGGATGTGCCACAGCCGTATTCTCAAGCTTAAATAAATCACAAAAGTATTGCTAGAGGAAGGAATCAGCCCAGTGACTGCTTTTGGTCAGTGATGTGATCTGACACATCATCAGTCAACTGTCGTGATACTGAAAATGTCAGCAGGCTTGTGGCCATCAGTTCCTCAAGGCTCACTTCTGCTTCCATTTTGATTGTTCCCCAAATTATCCCACCCTTCACAAAATCCCAGAATCATTTAGGTTGGAAAAGATCATCAAGTCCAACTTTCCAAACTTTAACCGATGACCACCGTGTCAGCTGGGCCATAGCACCAAGGATTGAGCCCCCTTCATCCTTCCATTAGATGTCATGGATGTTTTCAGGACCCCTTCCAGGATCTCTTAGTCCTACTCTTCACTATAAGGAACAAATAACTTGGTTTTGCATTTTATAGGCATTTTTCTTATTAGGAACACATGTGAAAAGAATTTGGTTCTGCAATATCCTTTTTGTTAGTGGCTGCCAGGCACCTGTTAGTGTTCAGATCAAGCTGACTCTGCACCAGCCTTTAGCCAAAGGCTTTTTTTCCACCTTTGCCTTCAGGCCTGTGTACTGGGACAGAAATAGTCACAGAAACTGGAAGTGTCAGTGTCTAGGAAGTCAATATAAAGTGCATTTCTTTCAGCAAAGAGTCAGACCAGAGGAGAAGAGGTTGGGTGAGGGTGGGACAGCAGCTGTAGATTTTTGTGCAGTTCTTCAGGCAGACCTTTCCTGAGGATCCCAGGCTGCCATAGAGACCTTTTCCCAGCCCTGATGTCGTGGTGATTCAAAGGATTGTGATGGGGTTTCTGCAGCCTCAGAGCCAGCCCTGCTTTACCCAATGCACCACCCTGGATCTCCATCCTCCCCACCTCCTGTGGCACCTCACACCTCCCTGACTGCACCTGCACCTTTCCCCCTGCTGTGTTCCAAAATGTCCTTGTTCATCAGCAGTTTGAGTTCCATCTTCCAAAGGCTGCAATTCCAGCCCTTTCCGAGGCTGAAATGGGCACAGAGTTGGCAGTGATTGGCCACCCTCTGAAAAATGCCCCTGTGTGCCCCAAATCCAAATGGAAACACCTCCATTGGCTCTCTGCTGGTTTTTACCAGTGTTTGCAGAGTATCTTTGGGTTTGAGCAGCAAAGAGAACAGAAGCACATTCCTTTGGCCCTGGGCAGCACCAACTTCCCTTCATTTTCCCCCAAAATGGTCATGTCACAAGAAGGCTTTGATATTATGTAATACAAAGAAATAATGTAGCTTGGTCCTAGAAAAGGCAAGAATAGGTGAGCAGTAAATACAAGAAACTAAACATTGGTGGAGAGGAAGCTCTTTGTTAGGAATAAAATGGAGCAGCTCAGGAGAATCCTTCCCTGAAGTGCCTGTATTGATGTGTGAAATTGTGGTCTCTGTATTGATTTGTGAAATTGTGGTCTCTGTATTGATGTGTGAGATTGTGGTCTCATCAAACAGCTTGGAGGGACATGGAGCTGCTGTCCCTGCTCCAAATAAACCTGCAGTGCTGGCAAATGGACATCAGTTCATATTCAGTTCATATTTCATGGCTGTTTCTGTGTGTTAGGGTGCTAATGGCAGCCAGAGTGGTGAGTCCAGGATCTGTTGTCTCAATTAATTAAACACAAAGATGGCACAAGGCTCGGAAAGGCTCCTTTTCCCCAAATGGAAGAGGTGTGGGGGTCATTCAGAATAGCATTCCTTAAAATATCAGCTTGAGATACTTCACAGGAGAAGTTTGGCCAAAGCTGTAGGAATGGACTCTGCATGCCCATAATTTTCACAGCTGACTTGTACGAAATTCCTTCCCCATGCTGTTTTCCTGTGGGAAAGCTCTTGGGCTCAGTTGTTAATAACCGAGTATTTGGAAAATGTATTTGTTTCTCACAATATTGTGTCAGGACTTTGCAGTACAGGGTAAAAGCCCGGGCTGCAGCTTTCTGCCCTCTGAAAAAAAACATAAAACATCCTTGATCCCTATCTGGGAGAAGGATCTATTCTTTGGTAATACCTTTCCCTAAATAAGTTACACTCAGACATTCGTTCATGCAATTCAGATAATTAAGAATAGATACTTCTGTTGCCCTGCTCTAAACAGCTAAGAAACACAATATTTTAATTTATTTACTTCAGCTTTGTCATGTTTTTAGGGTCCGTTCTGCTCTGCACTGTGAATCCACAAAAATGTCAGAGAACTCAGTTTGTCCAGGAAGGTTTCACAACTTTCCAGCCGATGAAGCTGTGTCTGTTCTCTGCAGAAATGTTTACAAGTGTATTTTCAAAATGTGTTTGTGCACCTTATTTATGTCTGTTGTCAAACTATTTAGAGAAATGGGAAACCTGCTGGAGAAGAAAGCTTTGCTAAATGTAAGGGAAAATTGTTTTTAAAAAACAAGTTGCCTGATGGGTGTTAACAAACAGAAAATAGGCTTTGGGGTCTAAACGTGAGAAATGGGTTTGGATATGTGAAATCAGGCAGACACTGATGTTTTTGCTGGACGTGCAGTGCAGCAGGTGAAGGTTTTATCTGCCTGGAGTCCCTGGCACGTTCAGGAGCTGATGTTTGTCTGTGTTTGTGCCCAGGGCAGCACAATTACCTGTGTGCCGGCAGGAACGACTGCATCATCGACAAGATCCGCAGGAAGAACTGCCCCGCGTGCCGCTACCGCAAATGTCTGCAGGCGGGGATGAACCTGGAAGGTAACGCTGCTGTGCACGGTGTTCACAGGAATTCACAGGAATTCACAGGAATTCTGCATTTCCTGAGCACCCCAGGGACAGGCAGGAGGCTTTGGGCTGGAATTCTCCTGTCTGCACTCAGTTGCTTCGCTGTGTGTTCAGCAGAGTGAGCTGTGCACATAAACCAGGGTTTGGTTTTTATTCCTGTCAGCACATTCAGCTCGTGGCTTTTTTATGGAATGTGAGACAGCAAAACTCTGGGGAACACCTGGAGGGAGGGATTACACCTGTGCTGTCTGCACATCCTCACTCAGGAGAGGGATCTGACACTGACACCACAGAGGACAGGGACAGAAATGAAGATTACATCTTCCAGCTGAAGCATTTTTCTTCATGCTGTGGATTCTTCTTAAATATCTGTCAAAATTTCTCTAGAAAAGATTGGTTAAATTTAACATACCAGCACATAGTTGTTCTCTGCTGAGTCCTGAATGGTCTGTGAGAATCTGAAGGCCGCATCAAGCAGAGATTTAGCAGTTGTGAAATGGCATAAAACGCTTTTATTAGTGTCAGCTTCATTTTATGTTTGCTATTTTTCCCTGAGCAGCAGAGATTAATGCAGCACTTACTAGTGCAGTTATCCTGGTGGTACTTGTATAATCAAAGTTGTCAGATAAAATAAAAATGTCAGAGATGTATTTGTCAGCTCCGAGGATGAAGAGAATTCCGTTTCAGTCAGTGATGATATCCTTGGTAAGATGTAAGTGATAAGGAGATAATGAAGCACAGACTGGAGTGTGTGTTAGCACATCCTTCCTCCTCTGCTGTTCTCTCAGGAGGACAGAGCTCCCCTTTTCTGGGCTGCAGGGACTGTCCTGCCCTCCAGGCTCATCCTTCAGGGCAGAGCTTTGGCCCAGGATGGGCTGGTGCTGCTCCCTTTGTTGAGCTGATGGATGATCTGTGTGCAGGAGGGGAGGGTGCAGCCAAATCCTGCAGCAGTGGGGGCTGAAATAAATCCCTGAGGGACACGAGGTGGTCAGTGAGTGTCTCCCAGGAGCTGGGGTTAGGTTTTGGGGTCACTGCCCTGCCTTATGGCTGGGAACAGGGACAGGTAACAGCAGAGCCTAAACACAGCTTCAATAATGCCAAACCCCACAGGTTTCGTTTTGAGTGGAAAGGATTTTGCTATAAGGTTTATTTCTATTTTTTCTCCTGATGGTTGTGTTCTGCAGACATCTGTGATGTTCAGATGTTTATCTGTGTGAGAAGCACTCCCATAGTGAGGAGCAGTTCTCTCACAGGAAGGTTTGGTACTCCCACTGTGAGCATTTCCCATCCTGTATCACTTTCAGTAGACACCACTGTCACTGTCTCAGGCTCCAGGACATGGAATCAGGGAATTGTGGAATGTTTTGGGCTGGAAAGGTGCTCAGCTCATCCAGTTCCACCCTCCACTCTCCCCAGCCCTGTCCAGGCTGGCCCTGGCAGGCTGAGCTGCCTTTCTGCAGCACAGCAAAGGCGATGGGATGACGTCGGCTTCTTGTCACTTCTCCACATGTAGGCTGGAGCCTTTCCAGGGTAGTTTGTCTCAATTTTGGCACAGAGAATCCTAGAGAATAGCGAGGTTTTGGAGGATGGATTTTGTTATATAAGTTGTTGGAGAAGGTGGGGAGAGGGAAGCTTTTATGGCTGAGAGCAAAAAGGAATCGAGAAACACAGCAGCACGAAATGGAAGAACCCAGAGTAGTGTGAAAGGATGAAAAACACCCTGAAAAACAGGATTTATGGGACAGATCTGAACAGAGGGGAAATTGGTCGTGCAGAAAAGCAAACTGGGAGGCAGCATAAAGTGCAGAAGAGACTAAAATCCAGTTCCTTTTATCTTGTCTATTTTAGGGTCACAGTTCAGGAATGACTGTTGATTTAAAGAGAATTAAATTTGCATCTTTTTTAGACAGTAATTTCTTTTTGAAAAGCCCCCATCTGCATCCTCAGTGCATAACCAGTGGTTATAGCAAGCCAGTGAATGATCAAAGGAGATTCCAGTGTCCAGCCCTTCAGTCCTTGGGCCCCTTGCACTCCCTGACTCCCTGCTGGATTTCCTCCAGGATCCTGCTCCGTTTTGGATGTCTCCATTTCTCATACCTGCAGTGAATTTCACTGTTAGGTATGGGGTGGAAAACTAGTTTACTCTAAATTAATTAATTCATTCTTCCATTAATTCTACCATGTTGTATTTTAATTCTGACCCGAGTTAAAAGTGGCCCTTTCTAGTCACTTAATAATTTTCTATTAGTTTTTTTTTTTTTTTACCATGAAACCATTAAGACTGGAAAAGACCTCTGGTCCATCAATCATCCCTTTAGCCCTGCTTATCATCCTTTTCTGGAACTTTCTTTTTCTATTGCTTGTTTTTTTATGGGCGTAGGGGACTGGAAAAACATCAAACTATCAAGCTGCAGGTACCAGTGATTTACACAGCACAATAATGATATTTTGTGCTGCAGCCTTTATTTCCTTGAGTTCTCATTTCCGCTCCCACCGTTAATTGGTGTTCCTTGGCACCCTTTCTCTTTGTGATGTGCTGGAAGAAAAGATTTATTGTTAGTTTTTATGCCTGTAAAAAAACGGTCCCATAATTTTTTTGGCTTTTCATGCCGCATTTTACAGTTAAGCTTGGCAATTAATGAGTTTTTTCTGCAGTCTTCACTTGGAATTTGGTTCATTTTTTTGAGGAATCTTTTATTTTTTTTAATTCTTTGCCCTGGTCCCAGTGTGGAAGGGCAGTGCCCGGTGCCCGTGGCTGCCAGGGGGTGGTGGCAGGTCCCTTGCCCACCTGGCACCTGAACCAGGTGCCATCTGCCACCCCTTTGCATCCTGCTGGATGCCAGCCTGGGGCTTGGAGGGTTTGTTTGTTTTGAACAGAAAATCTTGGATGCTTTTCTCTCCGTGCTGAATTCATCTGTGGGGGTTATCTCCTGTAATGTGCCCTGAGGAGCTGGCTTGAAATTAGTGGTCTTTTTATTATTTGAAAATTAATTGCAAAGAAGTGCATTATCTCAGCCTTTTTTTTTGTGTGTGTGAGGTATGACTGTATATCTAAGTCAGGACTAGCAACAGCTTAGTAAAAGTTGTTGCATAATAATTTGTCTTATCAGATCTATTTATTTTGATTATAATTTTATCAGGCTTTCTGGGATGGAAATACTCCATCCAGGTGTCTGCAGGAAGCTGAAGGCACGTGCTTCTAAATTTAAGTCAAAGCAGTTCATTTGCTCATCAGAACACGGATAATGGGGCAAAAAAAAAATGCCAGAATGTGAAAGGATTTTGAAGCAGCCATTTCAAAATCGAGATGAGAATAACAAGAAGCTCTTTGCTCCAAGGAAACAGCTGTTGCTATTCCCCCATGGCAGGCTTGGCACACGTGGCCAGTCTACAAAACTTTGGGAAAATGCAATTTATACAAGGTCTGTGGAGGATTCCTTGTCTTTGGCTGTTGTTTTTCCAAAAGTCTCCATCGCAGCCAGAGGGAGAAGCAGATCCAGGAGGAGACTTTGTGTGCTGGCACTGCAGGGTTGGTGCATTTTGGGTGCTCAGGAATTCTGAACAGCTCAGGAGCAACTCGGAATACACAGCCACAGTTATGTGATGCTTTCATGGGCTACGGATTGATCTGGGAAGTTACAGAGCAGAAATCAATTAATTAACTGAGGCACCCAGGGAAGGACCGGGCTCGTTTGGTCTCATTTGGTTAAACAGAGAGTTCCGTGTGGCCGCCCGCATCCAGGAGAGCCAGAGCCAAGCAGGAGACTCCATTAGGGACAAGATGCTAATAAAATTGTTGCTCCAACTTTTTGTAGTTTACAGTTAACATCTCTGTGTGATGTTTTATTTATTTGGCGAATGAGTTTTATGGTTTAATTACGCAGCAGTGATTTATATGCAAGAGAGCTGGCAAGAGAAAATGTTCCTCCTGCCCAGCATTTTTTGAAAAAACCCTGTTTTCCCTGGCTTGAGAGATGCAGTAACTTCTTACCCATTAAATACATTTTTTTCCTTCTTTTGCCGAGTTTCTATGCTTAATATTTTAAGGAACTTTTAGGGTGTGTAGTCCTGCAGATATTTCCAGTGGTGGGATTGGGCCTTGTATTTTAGGGTCAGCCTTGTAAGGCACCCACAGGCATTGCTGACCATTTTGAAGCGTTTGCATAAAGTGAGTTTTATTAAAGTGTAAGGCATTATTTTCCCTGGAAATTAATAAATGGGAACTTCCTGCCTCTGCAAACAAACGCTGCGCAGGACTCAGTGCCCTGCTCCCAGCTGTGGGGGGAGGAAAGCAGCGTTTCCTGTGCTGTGTTTATCTCTCCGTGGTCATTTCCATGCCCTCACCTGTGGTTTTCCCCCCTCTCTTTGCAGCTCGGAAGACCAAGAAGAAGATCAAGGGTCTGCAGCAGGGTGGCACGGCGGGGGCACGCGAGGCAGAGACGGCGGCGGGCAGCAAGAGCATGGTGCCCGCCTCGCTGCCACAGCTCACCCCCACCCTGGTGTCCCTGCTCGAGGTCATCGAGCCCGAGGTGCTCTACTCTGGCTACGACAGCTCCCTGCCCGACTCCAGCTGGAGGATCCTGTCCACCCTCAACATGCTGGGGGGACGCCAGGTGGTGGCCGCGGTCAAGTGGGCAAAGGCGATCCCAGGTAGGGCACTGCTGGGGTTACTGTGCTTGTTGAACCTCAATCTCTCTTTGTGTTTGCTTCCCCTCAAAGCTCTGAGGGTGAAGTATTGGTAATATCATCTCAGGTGCTTCCAGAGTGGAAAAGCAGAAAAAAATGCAGATGCAAACATTTGTTTACTACAAATTAGATCATTTTACTTGAGCACTTTGACCATTGAATATTAAAATTCTTACTACAATGGATATTTGTTGTAGAAGTGTTACAGAGAACTGTTGGTATTAGCTCTGTTTCCAGCTCCCATTCACAGAATGCCAGAATGATTTGGGTTGGAAGGGACTTTAAAACTCACCCAGTGCCACCCCAACACCTCCCACTGTCCCAGGAGCTCCAAGCCTCATCCAACCTGCCCTTAAACACTCACAGAGATGAGGCAGCCACACCTCTCTGGGCAGTAAACAATTATTTCTTGAATATTTTTAGCAACGAGGTTCTCTGACTTTTGCAGAACCACATCACTGAGCTGGCTCATCTGCTCTGTGCTTGTGGATGGTTCTTTTCTGACTCCCCCTCACTGTCCATCTCCAGCGTGGAAGCCAAGTGTTGTTTTCCCTCCAGTTCTGTTCAAACTGGCTCTTACCTTCACAAAGAGGGAGGTTTGGTGCTATTTTGTCTCCTGCCTAAAGACAGTGAGACGCAGAAGAAGTGATGTCAGATCTCAGCCTTGGACATGACTCGTGGCATCTGCCTTGGAGAGGCCATGGCCAGAGGAAGCTGAAGATGTTTGTTCCTACAGAACAAAGCCCAGTGTTTATCTCCCTCTCACCCCTGTCAGTGCTGTTCACTACCTGTTCTCAAAAACCCTGGCAAAAACACACCATAGAACCATTAGTCTTGCCCCCAAAATAACATCACAGAACAGGTCTGCCAAAAAAAAAAAAAAAGCCTGATAATATAATGAGATTTATGAGTCATAACTGTGTCTCTTTGAGCAGAGGAAATAAATTAACAGTGGGAAAAAAAGGCTGGAAAATTCAAATACATCTGTGTCCAGCAGAGATGTGACTGGAAGGGTTTGTGTGGGGTCTGGTTGGACTCGATGGTCTTGGAGGACTTTTCCACCCTGGGTGATTTTGGGATTCTGTGTCAGGGCTGTTTGCACTGGGCAGTTGTGCTGAATCAGCTCAGCCTGCTCTAGGAGAGCTTCACATGCACTCACTTCCTTCTGGGGCAGGTTTTTGGGAGACCATCTGGTGTTCCCAGATCCGGATTTAGATTCCATTTTATAAAACACTTCTGTGTTCATCATCTCTGCTGAGCAGTTCATAATTAGCCAAACCCTTCAGGTTAGAGCTTACGCTCTCAATGAAAATGCCAATCTTCTCTTTAATAACTACATTAATAGCAACTATTCTTATCGTTTTTATCTCCTTTCTTTTGTTTGCTGAGGTGGTTCCTCATGAGTGTTTAATTTGTATATCCTGCTCCTGGTTGTAGCCCATCAGCCATGCTGACAGCACGCCAGCATTCCTTGCCAAACCCTTTAGTTGGGAATTCAAAATAACCTTTTCCTGGGGAGGCTTTGAGCACAGATTTGACCCAGAAAAACTGGAATCACTTTGAAACCCTTGGTTGGTGTTTTAGAGGCAGTAGCTGGTCATTCCTGCTGCCCCCAAAGCCAGGGCTGTGCTCAGTGTTAACGTTCATCCACTGCCTCTGTCTGTTGGCACAGCTTCAGGAAGCAGCTCTTTAGATATTATGAGCTCTTTAGATGTCAGATGCTCAGTAAAAATAGATAAAATCAACTCGTATTCAGGCTCTAATAATGGCTCCGTGTGGCACGCTGGTTTCTTGGTAAGTGTGGGCTGCCTCTGGTAGGAGCTGGTGCTGCAGATCGAAAGCTGATGGCATTTTCAGGCTCTTTGAGGGACCAATTGTCAGGTTTTACTCATTTCCTCCTCGTTCAGTTGGCTCTGTCCCGTTAAAGCAGTTAATGTTGGTAACTAATGCAGAACTTTGTAGGTTCAGTGTGCAATTGTTGTTGAATAAGAGCAAACTTTGACATTAAACCTTTTATTGTCTAGCAGAGCGCTCTTGTGAAAAGCAGCAAACCCTGTTATTTTTGGAAGCCAGCCCAGTGAATTACAGCGTATGTGAAATATAATTGTTGCCTTTTGTGATGTATCTGGCTGACCATCAGTGCCAGATAACCCCACACATATATGCTATGGGTTTGTAGTGTTACATTCCTTTTACTCCCTGTAGTAGCTATGCACTGATAACACAGCAGTTGTGCTGCTCGTAGCCCTGCTCCTTTTCCAACTCATGCAAGTTTTTTGTCCTTTATTGCTTTTTTTTTTGCGACTGCCACCAACCCCTCTCAATTCTTGCTTCTCCAGGTTTCCGAAATTTGCACCTGGATGACCAAATGACCCTTCTGCAGTACTCCTGGATGTTCCTGATGGCTTTTGCTTTAGGCTGGAGATCCTACAAGCAGTCCAACGGCAATCTGCTGTGCTTTGCTCCAGACCTGATCATAAACGAGTGAGTAGGATCTGCTAGAGTTGGGCTTTGCCTTGGTGCTGAATCACCCAGAGATCCCACACCAACCTCTCCTTCCCCACCTGTTTTTTTTTTTTTTTTTTTTTTTTCCAGCAGCTTGCTTAGCTTTTTTAACTAAGTCAAACGGAAGGTAATTGAGATATTAAGTGTATTTATATCCAGAAGTTTTTGTGGGAGGTGTTTGTGCTTTAACATTCCATATTGTGACTGTTCCCGCACCATTCACTAGAATCATTCATTTTATCAGAGCCAACACAGTCAGAGCTAAAAATATGCCTGGGATGGAGAGAAAAGTTTGGCAAATTGCATAATGTTCTGTCTGTTTAGTGTATCAAAGTGGCAATATGGCCCTAGCAGTTTCCCAGAGTGAAACATTTCTGTCTGATCTGATGAAATTAGGGCTGAAAAAACAAGGTTAAAGATGGAAGAATCTGCCTGATTTATATTTTCTTGTTGAACTTTGTAGTCAACTTTCAAGCGAAGTTGGATTTGAGCAGGTTTTTTTTTTTCTTGCTCATCGTTTTTCTTGTATTTTTCCAGATTGGTGTTGTGCAGTAGTTCTGTGCTGTAGAGGGGGGAAAGAGGGAATTTGGGATTGTTGAGGTGTTTTGGTCTTAGTCATGTCTCTGTTTTCTGGTTTTGATATGGTACAGTCTTAATATTTTTCATCCTATTGCACTTCTAAATCTGATCTCCCAAATATTTTCTGTGTTTTAAAAAAATATAATAATTATTACATTCTCTGTGGGATCAGTCATTTATATTTCATAATTTATTTATTTATTCCCTTGTGCTTTTTTTTTCAGTGTAAATATTTGTCCAGGCTTTTATAAACTGTAATCATTGCCTTATAATAATAATTTTTTTTTAAAAGGCCGAGGAGGAGATGGCAGGTGAGGGCCCATCTGTGTGCTTGTGTTTATTAAAGTGCTTAAATTATGTCCCTGGAGCAGGATAGTCTGTGTGTGGTGGAACTGAAATAATTGATGTTGTCACAAAGTGCAATAACCCCTAATTTGCTGTAAGTCAGAGGTCTGCTGCTGTTTCATCAGTGGGTCAAAGCCACAGAGCCTCAGTGCTAGGTGTTGGTACTCTTAAAAACCCCCCAGAAATGCAAGGGTGACGCTGTTACAGTAATTTCCAAATTGTTTCCAGCTTCAGTTTGGTACATAAATCGTAGATCAGAGTGACATTTGTTTCCAATAAAACACCGAGCTGACTGAGAGAGCTGCAGTTCCTTCTCCATGGGCTGCAGGTTCTCCATAAAACTCCCAGGTCGTAACTTTTTATGTCCCATCCGTCAGTAAAACAGAGCCACCTCAGGGGCAGAGCACAGATCTGAGCACAGAGCCACTGCCCTGGGTACAGAGGAGGGCACAGAATCCTGGTTTAATTCTCTTTGCGTTTTGAGTGGATTTTAAACACCTTTTATTCTGTTTCTGAGCTTTCAAGACTAACCCTCAAACTTGGTACAGCTCAGTGTCTTCAAGAAGGGAAACTCCACCTTTGAGGGGTCTCCAAGCCTTGGTGGTTCAGCTGGACATGACTGCAATTACTGATGGATTTCTTTATGGGGATAGTTAGACTTTCTTTGCATTCTGCTCAAGCATCTGAGCAACATCAGTTCTTCATGCAGTTATCCTTGTGCCAGCCCTGTCCAGTGAGTTCCTGTGCAGTTACTGCAACATCCACTAACTCACAGTCTGTGGTGGGAAAGAGGATTGAATTCTGTTCTTAAGTCTTAGACTGGCAGATTAGTCATTTGCTCAGTCTTCTCCTAAAAATTGAATATTTATTGAATATTCCACTTTTATGTCTGTACTCCTACAATTTATTTATTTATTATGGAGATATGTCTATGCTGGCTGGCAATTTTATATATATTATATGTGTTTTTATATACACACACATGAAACTTGATTCAAGCCGTTGAAAAGTTTGGCAGCTGGATAAATCTTAGGCTTTAGGCCATTATTTAGTACTTGGAAAGGCTTTAAACCTGTGATTCTGCAGTATTGTATAACTGTTTCCCCAGTTTGTGATTCAAAACATGCCCTGCTGGAACCAGCCCTGGTTCTGTCTCAGCTTTCGTCCTCTGGGAATGTCACAGTGCCCGAAATTACAGTGAGCACAGTGACAGTGCACAGTTGTGCTCATGGAGCAGCAGATGCCATTTCATTGCTGTCCAGCTCCAGACACGAGTTCCTGGAAATCCTCGGGATTTGGACTCTGGTTCCACGCTCGTCACTGCAGCTCCTTGCTGGGAGGTGTGGGGTTTGTGTTTCTGATCTCCTCTGCCCCAGGATAGCAGTGCTGGTGGCTTGGAGCAGGCAAACAAACAGCCAGTGAGGTCAGTTTTAGAAGCAATGTTTTGCCAGCTCCCTTTTTCCCCGAATTTCCCCAGTATTCTGTAGTAACTCAGGATGTGGAGTCGGTGTCTGGTGGCTCTGGGAGCAGCAGTGTCTGTGTGTGGGGTTTGGTGTGTGCAGCTTGCAGAGCTGGTGATGGAGAGCAGTGTTCAAACGGTGCCCTGTGCTCCAGCTGTGCCCTGCCTGTGCTCACAGCTGGCCTGGGTGTCAGGGAATATGGACAGGGTGGGTCAGTGTGGGTCACTATGGTCAGTGTGGGTCAGTATGGTCAGGATGGGTCAGTGTGGGTCACTATGGTCAGTATGGTCAGTGTGTGTCACTATGGCAGGTGGTCACTATGTCAGTGTGGTCACTATGGTCAGTGTGGGTAATATGGTCAGTGTTGGGTGACTATGTCACTATGGTCAGTGTGGGTCACTATGGTCAGGTGTGGGTCAGCCTGGCTCTGGGGGCAGCTCCAGCTGCCAGGGTAGGTGTGGGTGTGCTCACATTGTTTGTGTTATGCGTCTGTGTGTGCTGTAATGCACTGAGTGAGTGTGCTGTAATGCACCGAGTGTAGCACCACATCCACCATGGGCTCAGTGAATGCCCTGAGCTGGATCCTGAGCAGGCACAGCCCTGAGCCCTCCCTGGTCCTGTCTGTGTCCGTGACCCCCGGCCGTGTCCCCAGGACAGTCCCTGTGCCAGCTGAGATCATCTGACGTGGCCAGGCCAGGAGGGGACAGGCTGGCAGCTGTGCCCAGAGTGGGTGCCAGCGCTGGGACGGGAGTGAATCGCCCTCCTCGTGCTCTGACACCACCAGGGCACGGGGCAGAGCCACCCTGAGCTCAGAGCTCGCTGAACACGGGCACTGGGGCTGCCCAAAGTCTGTGTGCCCTCCTCTGCATCCTCACATCCCTCATGGATGGGGCTGCATTCCCAGCAGGCAGAAACCAACGCCATGCTGACCCCTTTCATAATGTTTGTTTTAACCTTCTGCCCAGAAATGGGCGCAGTTTTACATGAGGAAAACTGCTGAGGCCAGTCAAGAATGGGTTGGCATTACTCAATTTGAAATGTGTGCGATGCCCTTTGATACAGCCCAGAGGGGCCAGGACAGCATTTGCCACCCGGCCAAGGGGTGGCTTTGAGTCGAGTGCCCTGAGAAACATCCCCAGCCCTTACTCGTGTTTCAGGCAGGGTTACCTCGTGTGCACTCTGCTGGTGGCAGAATTTGGAGGTGAATCGGGGCTGTCTGTGTTGGGGTGTGTGCCTATAGGCTGTGCCCCTGGTGTTGGGGGTGTTGCCCTTAGAGCCTGTTTGGGTGTGTGCCAATTGGCTGTTTGGGGTGTTGCCCTAAAGTGTTGTGGCTCCCTGTTGCATTGGAGCTGATCGTGCCCTATAGGCTTGTCCCTGCTCTCTGCTGTTGGCGGTGTTGGCCATATAGCTGTTTGGGTGTGTGCCCTATAGGCTGTTTGGGGTGTGTGCCCATGCAGCTCTGCGCCCTTGTGTGCATTTGGGGTGTTGCCCTATAAGCTGTGCCCCTGTCTGTGTTGGGGTGTGTGCCCTATAGGCTGTGCCCCCGACATGCTCCAGTTCCACAGGGCAGGAATTGTCCAGCAGCTGTGTTTGAGAGTGCTGGACTTTCACACTTGTGCTTGCTCTGCTTTAATACAGTTTCAATAGTTTGTATTTCTGTTTTTCCAAAGCCAGCAGTTCCCCCTGGTTTTTGCACCGTGATGAAGGGGTGTTCCTCATTTCCACTCAGGGTTTCCAGGATGATTTGAGGGTTCATTGTATTATCCTCCTTAAGGGCTAAAGGAGGGAGAATGGGAAAGTGATCAGCTGGGGAGGAATTGCATTTTCATAACCAAATGTTACTCGTAACTCCCACAGGGATCCCATTTTGTCTCTGTGCAGATTGGAATGCTGTATAGGTGATACCGAGGAAAGGTGACACATCATTAACAAAAAGTGCTGACAGCACTGCAGAGAGATTGTGTACTCATGACACCAGGTTTATTTTGTTTTGTCTTTTTATCTCTGGAAGAAAACTCATGGAAAAGCATGCATCTGTCTTCTACTCTTCAGAATTAGTCTGTTCTTCATTTCCCACTCAAAACTGATTCTGCAATATTCACAGTGACCAGCTGTAAGAGCACACATAAGCAAGATTGCTGTGTCAGATGAGGTATTAAATAAAAGGATTTTCTGTCTTGGTGCAAGCCTTCACTGAAATAGGAAAAAGAAAGAATATTTTAAAACATAATGTTTGTTATTCTGATTCCAAGATTTTCCTTTGGTTGTTGATCTGACTTTCCATTTAAGGTTGGAAATGTGTTTATTACAGTACAGAGATAATGAGGTTTAATTGCAGTGCTGGTCATGGCTTCAGGAATGCAAACGGGTATGAGTATAAAGTCACCTTGAAAACTGAGCAGTTACAGGAAGATAGTGCTATATATAAAAATAGGGATTAAAGTAGGTGCCCTTCTCCAAAGCATGGAAAGAATGAGAGAAATCACAGCTCCAGTGTGGCACTCCATCACGTTTCCTTGGGAAGATGCTCTGGGGCTGCCAGGATCAGAGAACTCGGGCTGAACTTGATTTCTGTGTTGGTGCTGATGGCTGTTGATAGCAGAACTGCTGAGGAGTCCTTGGTGCAGAGGGTCCCTCTGTAAAGGCACTGGGACTCAGGGGCAGTGTTTGTGTCACCCAGGCAGTGTTTGTGTCACTCAGGGGCTCGCTGGGAACTGGAGCAACCTTTGCTGTGCAAAGCTCACAGCTCAGCTCTGTCTCCACCCCCTCTGCTCTGAATGTGAAAAATCTGTGTGCAAAAACAGCCCCAGAACTTGGGGCTAGCCAGACATTTCACTGATTGCTGTGTTTTTATTCCCCAGGCAGAGGATGAACCTGCCCTGTATGTATGAACAATGCAAACACATGCTGATGGTGGCCCGAGAGCTCTCCCGCCTCCAGGTCTCCTACGAGGAGTATCTCTGCATGAAGACATTGCTTCTCCTCTCTACAAGTAGGTGAACAGCTCAATATCAACCTTCTTGCATTTACATCTGCACAAGTGTGGGGTGGATTTGCAGTGGATATTGTGAGATGGATTTATACAATATGCTACGTGCTGGTTTTATCTTTAGGTGGGATATGCTGCTGTTAAACTAATCACAGTTCAGTAAATTCTGTCTGTACTGCATGAAAGTTCAAAGTGCAGTATCAAAAATGGTCCTTTTAGAATACACAGAAAGAAACTAATCTGAGACAAGGTAACTAATGTAAGTGATTGTGTGCAAGTATTTCAGTGTTGTTTTTCTTCTGTTGATATCTCTGGTTGCCAGTAACTTTGTTCTGCCTGTGCTCCCTGAGGATCTGAGCTCAGCCCGGGCTCGGCTGCAATCCAGGGACTCACAGAGCAAAGGGGAGGGTGTGTGGGGTGTTTGTGGGATGTGTGGGGTGTGTGGGGTGTGTGTGGGGTGTGTGGGGTGTATGGGGTGTGTATAGGGGGTGTGTGGGGTGTATGGGGTGTGCCAGGGCGGGTGTGAGCTGGGCCCCTTGCTCTGGGAGAGCCTCTGTGCCCTGGGAAATCCTGTCCCATCCCATCCCATCCCATGGTGACAGCGATGCCAAGGGAGCTGAACCCAAAGGAGCTGAACCCAAAGGAGCTGATTTTGGGGGAGCTGATCTTAGGGGAGCCACCTCAGGCAGGACCTGACGTGCCCCACTCCTGCCTGGCACTGTGGTTTGGTTCAGGGCAGTGCCAGAGGTGCCAACATGAGCAGAAGCAGCAGAGCCAGGGCAGATTTGCCAGTGTGGTACCCTGGTGCTGCTGCACCATCCTCATCAGGTGGTTTGGCTCAGAAGGGACCTGAAACGTGATGAAAAGCAAATATTATTAAGTTCATTACACTGAGGGTGTAAACATTCCTTATCTTTAATGCTTGCAGTGAATAATAGCATTGATTCTTACAAAGGGATGAGAAGATTTTCACCTTGGGCTTTTCCCTGAGAGGAGCAGGAGGAATGGGAGCCCATGTCGGGGTGATGGGTGTGGGCAGGGCTGTAGGGGCATGCTGGTGCCATGGCCAGTTCCCCCAGTGCCCAGTGTCCCACCAGCCTGGCAGTGCCTCGCTGCCAAGCCCAGAACTGGGACAAGGGCTCTTTTCACAGGGAACTTTCAGCCTCTCGCGGCCGTGGGCTTTGTAGGAACTCAAAACTTCCCTGAAACTGCAGATTTCAAACAGTTCCTGTTTGATTCTGAAATCTCTCCCAAAAATTCCTCAAGTGTTTTTTGGGTGTGGTGTAGGCCAGCTTTCCTTACGGGAGCTGGAAATTTCCACGGAGGAGTTTCCATGGCAGGAGTGAGGAGGCAGCGCTGGCACAACTCTGGGTTGGGCAGAGCTGGCACTGCCCGAGGGGCTGTCCCCTCCCTGCCCATGGGGGACAATTGATTGTCACTTGCTGAAGGACAATTGTGAGTGTGCTGCATGGTGGAGCTGCTGCCAATTGAATAGCTGGGGTTTCTGTAGCCCTGCAATCCACAATTGCATTTGTGTATTGTGTTTCTGTGTGAGCTTTTCCAAGAGAAGAGGAGGAGGAGTAAGGCAGGAATCCCAGCGGGTCTGGGCATGTAGCTCACACACTGCCACAGCTCTGAGACCTTTTCCACGTGAGGAATTGAAGCAGTTGATGAGTTCCATCTCCTGTGCAGGCAGGGCAGATGAGAGCCCTCGCTGCAGAATCTGTCAGATGCTGACAGGGCTGGGAAGGATGGATTTCCTGAGGAAGGGGATGTGCTCTGAGCCCTCTCGTGCTTCCAGTGCCTTTGTGTCAGCTCTGTTCCTTCACTCAGGTGCTCAGAGGCTTCAAAGGAAGCACCTTAGGGAGCTCTGGAGTGCCCAGGGACTTACCTGGATCAGAGTGTCCCCAGCTGCTCCTGTGCCCAGCGCTGCCTCACTGTCCCATCCTGTCCTAAACAAGCTGTGTCCATGGTTCCCCATGGCTCGGGCACTCTCACTGTCCCATCCTGTGCCAAACAAGCTGTGTCCATCATTCCCCATGGCTCAGGCACTCTCACTGTCCCATCCTGTCCAAACAAGCTGTGTCCATGATTCCCCATGGCTCAGGCACTCTCACTGTCCCATCCTGTCCCAAACAAGCTGTGTCCATCATTCCCCATGGCTCAGGCACTCTCACTGTCCCATCCTGTCCCAAACAAGCTGTGTCCATCATTCCCCATGGCTCGGGCACTCTCACTGTCCCATCCTGTGCCAAACAAGCTGTGTCCATCATTCCCCATGGCTCAGGCACTCTGTTCATTGTCCATCCTGTCCCAAACAAGCTGTGTCCATCATTCCCCATGGCTCAGGCACTCTCACTGTCCCATCCTGTCCCAAACAAGCTGTGTCCATCATTCCCCATGGCTCAGGCACTCTCACTGTCCCATCCTGTCCTAAACAAGCTGTGTCCATGGTTCCCCATGGCTCAGGCACTCTCACTGTCCCATCCTGTGCCCAAACAAGCTGTGTCCATGAGTTCCCATCGGCTCTAGGCCATCTCACTGTCCCATCCTGTGCCAAACAAGCCTGTGTCCATGCGTTCCCCAATCGCTCTGGCACTCTCACTGTCCCATCCTGTCCCAAACAAGCTGTGTCCATCATTCCCCATGGCTCAGGCACTCTCACTGTCCCATCCTGTCCCAAACAAGCTGTGTCCATGGTTCCCCATGGCTCAGGCACTCTCACTGTCCCATCCTGTCCCAAACAAGCTGTGTCCATCATTCCCCATGGCTCGGGCACTCTGTTCATTGTCCATCCTGTCCCTGCCTCGCCTGGACCCGTTATTTGATCCGTGGCAGGAGGCTCAGAACCAGATGATCTTCCAAGATTCTTTCCAAGCCAAGCCATCTTGTGATCCTGCCCTCGCTCTTCCCTAGGCACACAGAATTTTTATGGAACCCTCCTAATACCACATTTCTCCAGGACTGCAGAATCCAGGAGCTCCAGCCCTGGTGGTTCTCCATGAAGGTTCTTCCAGGGCTGAGTGTTGATGCCTCCATGGTCCAGTTCCCTTCCCATCCCTTCCCATTGGGTTTTTTTTCATTCAGCTGGTCACTGTCTCATCCTGCTCTCTCCTTTTCCCTCCACTGTCATTTCAATCAGTCCAAGTCCTTTGTGTTTTGCTCATTTTCACAGAATGGTTTAGGTTGGAAGGGACCTTAGAGCTCACCTCATCCCAACTTAAACATTTCCAGGGCCAGGGCAGCCACAGCTTCTCTGCTCAGCCTGGACCTCACCATTGTTACAGGGAACAGTCCCATATTTTAACCTCAGTTTCCCCTTACTCCTTGTCTTATCACTGCACTCCGATGAAGATTCCCTGTCTCTGTCACTAATGTAAAGAACTGAACTCATGGCCCAGTTCACATTTATCATGTTTTAAAGGCTGGTATCCCTGTTGCAGCTCCCAATGAAGATTCCCTCTCTGTGTCACTAATGTAAAGAACTGAACTCATGGCCCAGTTCACATTTACGATGTTTTAAAGGCTGCTATCCCTGTTGCAGTTCCCAAGGAAGGCCTGAAGAGCCAGTCCCTGTTTGAGGAGATCCGCATGACGTACATCAAGGAGCTGGGCAAGGCCATCGTCAAGAGGGAAGGGAACTCCAGCCAGAACTGGCAGCGATTTTATCAACTGACTAAACTGCTGGACTCTATGCATGATGTAAGTCCTGACAGGAATGCTGCAGGCATTCCAGAGAAATACGTTTGGGGCGGGGACGGTGAGCTCCTGCAGCTCTTTTGATTTAAAGGGGCAGATATCGGGGAGGAGGAGGAGGTCATGCTCCTCTGCTGTGTCAAGGAAGGCAAAAATGGTCCTCTCAGGCCACTTCTGCAGTGCAATCTGCAGCAGTTAATTGTGGAATTAATCTCATTTTCAGTCTCTCCAGTTTTTTTAAAAAAAACAAAACATTTTTTATGTTTCTTCCAGTTTTTTAAAATATGTTCCTCCTTTGAAAAGGAGGAACTCAGAAACCGTGACTGAATCTGCAGTAGAAGCAGGAATGTGATGTTTAAGAGCAATGTTATCTCGCAGCCCAATGAGTGAAGAATTTATGGAATAGTTTGGAATTGCATTAAAACAATGCCTCAGCACACTGTGTGTAGTGTTAGCAGTGATGTGTTTTTGTAGGAATTTCTCAATTCAGACTGTCTCCTTTGGCACTTTAATTCTAATTGCACACGTCGCACTAAGCAGTGTTTAAGACAAGGGAGACTTTGAGACCTCAAAATTACTGTTTTTTTTCTTGTTCCTGTACCAAGCACCTGGAAAGATCTCATTTAGCTTCTCCATGTGGGTGTTATTTACCTGCTGGAATGGGAATTGGTCCCGAATCTCCTGTTTGTAAAGCCTTGCACAGTCTGGTCCACAGCAGAGTGCCTTGGACAATAATGAATAACTCAAGGAGGATTTCTGTCGTGCCTGAGCCCCGTCCTGTGGGCAGCAATTGGGGAAGAGGGAGGTGAATGTTCTCTCAACATCTTCATGTGCGAGTAACTCTTTGTCTTGTCACCCGTAGGTGGTGGAAAATCTTCTGAGCTTTTGCTTCCAGACCTTTTTGGATAAATCCATGAGTATTGAGTTCCCAGAAATGTTGGCAGAAATCATCAGCAATCAGATACCAAAATATTCCAATGGAAATATCAAGAAGCTCTTGTTTCATCAGAAGTGACTGCCTTAACACAAAGGGTTGCCTTAAGAAACCGTCACACGATAGCTTTGTTTTGTAAAGAGAAAACCTACAGAACTTGTTCCTTTTGTCCTCGCAGGTGTTTCTTTTGTAATTATGCACTACATGTGGTTTACAGAGGGCCAAGAGTTAGGCTGGAGAAGCAGCGGATTTTCTCACCGTTTGGGAAAGAATTGGGGAGAAAGGAAAGGAAAAGAAATCGGTTTAGGCAGAAATTTTCTCTCTCCCCTTGTGCACCATCCCCAGATGCATCAAACCACCAGTGACAAGCTCTGAGGCTGTTACGAACATTCTGCTAATTAATTAATTAATTGCTGCAGTTGGCTGGAGACAATTTTTAGCTTTTTTTTTTATTATTTAGTAAAGAGTTTTGGATTTTTTTTTTTAAAGTTAAGGTAGTATTTTGGTTTATGCATGTAACCTGAAGAAAGTTTACAAGTGTATATCAGAAAAGGGAAGTTGTGCCTTTTATAGCTATTACTGTCTGGTTTTAGCAATTTCCTTTAACTTTATATACCGTGAACTCGGCTTGTTCATTTTTTCTTACATAATTTTTTTGTAATACTTCAAGATGCCTATTGTACAGCTGGTTTTTTAAGGTGGGGCAGCTCGTAGCTTTCCTAAACGACCTTTAGACAGTAAATACTCGAGTAGATTCACGTGAAACAAAAAAAAAAAAAAGAAGCCTGATTTTTGCATATGATGCAACAGCCATAACGCAAAGAGTCACGGGCTGCATTGATGCCAAGAAGATCAGTCCTGACTGCCCATCAGGAAATTTTCAGGAATATGCATAGCTTCAGAAAAGTTTACTTCTGTGTGGAGAAACTCAAGTTTTGTATACACTCAAAGCTGTCATCACAGGAATATTTCTGGAGACGCCACGGGCGGAGGAGTGCACTGAGTGCTCCCGTGGCTGGCTTTGTTCTCCTGTAGGATCTCAGAACCCTCCTCTCCGGGGACTTGTCCACGCAGCTGGGACTGCATCTCCCAGCTCCGAACTCGTCTGGTTAGAGACCCAAATTCCATCTCCACCCTTCACTGACTGCTCCATCCTCTCTCCTGGGGAGCAGGAGAGCTCCGCTACTGAGTTCGTGGTCTTAGAGTTGTCCGTCAAACTTTCTGTCTTTGTAAGGCTGCAGCCCTTCACACTGAATTCCTGGCGTGCCATAAATTCCCATGGGCCTTGTGGATTTCTCCTTGTTGCCATTGATAAGGATATTTTCGACGTTTAGAAGCTGTAGTAGCCTTTTCTACGTGCACCTTAACAATTTTCTGTATCTCAAAACTGAAATATTTACTAAGCCACTCTAAAATTTGATTTTTACTCGAAGTGGCCAGATTGTTTGTGTAATAGAAATGAGAAAGATCATCTGAGAAAATACAAAACCTAATATATTTTTATATTTAGTTATAGTTTCAAGTATGTATAATCGGTATATTCGCTGATCCGAGAAAAGAAGGGAAGGGCTACTGCAGCTTTAAAAGCAATTTATTAAATGATTGTAAAATAGCTTGTATAGTGTATAATAAGGATGATTTTTAGATGACAGATTGCTTTATCATGATACATGTAATTATATTTTTTGTAGGGGTCACAAATGCGCTGAGCGGGAACCGTTCCGGGTGGTTTGGCTGGAGGCAGCACCGCCGCTGTCGGTGTTGGTATCCAAAGAAATGCTCAGTTCAGAGGGGAAAACCTGTGCTCCGTGGGTGTTTGTGGGGTTGTGTTTATTGAATCACTGTGTAAAAATTCCCCTTGGCTTTGGGGTGGGATACTCCTATCTGTATGGTCGGGAGCTGCTCCCGAGGCACGGCTGAACCAGACCCCGCTGCAAAAACCGTCCCGGCTCTGACAGGGGGCTCAGGCACAGCCGCCCTCCCACTGCAAAAACAGCTTGGAAATTGGGCAATAATCCACATCCAGGTGCCAGCAATATGTAAATACAGAGCGTGGGGTGTTCACAGCACATTTCTACATTGAGCAAACCTTGCTTTCCAACCGAAATAGGAAACTCAATTCTCATCCTTTCTTAAAGCTCTTTTTTGAATGTTATACCTATTAAAAAAAAAGATCCTATATTCAGTACTTTGGAGTAAAATAGCATCTTTAATAAAAGAAAATAATCACTCTCTTTGATCTGTAAGGAATATGTACATTTTTGTAATAGGTAAAGGTCAGGATTTTAATTACAACTTCCAGCCCAAGCCTCCCACGCCCATTTGCGATACAGATAGGAGTTGGTGCCGGTGGGGTTTGGGGGGGCTCTTGGGGTCGGAGGGAACGTGTCTTACTTTGGAGAATGTTTTATAAACTTGCATCCCCAGAGCCCTCGGTGGGAGCCTGGGGACAGCGTGTGCGGGTCGGGGTGCAGGGACCCCAAATTGCCTTTTTTTGCCAGCAAAAGCAGCTGCGGTGAACTCCAACAGATGATGGAGTCGGGGGCTGGAAACGGATGAGCTTTAAGATCCATTCCAACCCAAATTGTGGGATTCTCTGATCCCCCCCCGGGAGAGAACCGGTCACATAGGAGGAGAGGCTCTCTGCCCCTTGTGTCTGTTTGCCTGTATATTCATTTTTAGTCTCTGGATTTAAGGAAAAACAAAAGGAAACTGTGATGTTCGAGGAAGAATCGTCCTGTACGTGCCGTTGAGTCGCAGCCGTCGGCGGTGGATCCGCGGGGCGGTCAGAATGTCCGTGTCCTGTTGTCGTGTCCGTGTAGCAGCGGGGGGACAGTCCCTGCACTCTGGATAAAGCAGGGAATGGTGGTGGTGGCTCTTCAGTGCCTTATCACAAAGTGCACGGATCCGCCCGGGGGCGGCGGGGCAGCTCAGGACTCGCAATGGCCTTAGGGGGACAGGGGGACAGCGGGACGGGGCGCAATGGCCTTAGGGGGACAGCGGGAGGGGGGCTGGGGATTGGTGCCAATCGATGCCGAAAAATGACCTCGCCATTTCCACAGGAAAAGGTAGGACAGAGGAGGAAGTGCCTGCGTGAACGTGGGCTGTGGGAAACGTCCCACGGCCAAACTTCAGAGAGGGAGGACTTCAGGGACATAGAGTGAGAATTTATAGAGATTGTGTTATTGGAGCCTGCTTGGGTGGGGCTGGGAGCACCCTGGTCTGGTGGAAGGTGTCCTTGCCCGTGCAGGGAGGGAACGGAGGAGCTTTAGGGTCCCTTCCAGCCCAGTCCAGTCTGGGATGCCATGATCACAGACCAGTCACGCTCTACCCTTATCCCAGTCTGCAACCAGGGCTTGCTGAGCCATCGACGTCTCATAGGAACCAAATTTTTCGTGAAGGTCGAGAGCCTCTCCATGCGGAGGCCTCGAGCCCGAGGGAAGGCTGTGAGGGTGTGGGATCAGCCCACCTCCAACACCCTGCCCAACAGCAGAGGCAGCGATGGGTCATTACTCTATTTTGTATATTAAACAAAAAGATATATACTGGGGACAAATCCTATATCATACCAGTGTATGGCATTATTAAAAAAAAAAATCATTATTTTTATCACAGCAATTTTAAACAGCATTAAAAAAAAAGAAAAACCAGTGACTCCTGTTTAAAAATAAAAGTGGTAGTTTTTTATTCATGCTGAATAATTCTGTAGTAACAAGTCTGTAGTTTTCACCTACTCAGTGAAATGTTGGACTGTAAAAGCTTGTGTGGAATTGTTGAACATTTATTTTTTCATTTAAATTTGCTGTACTGGTAATACAAAGCCACACATCTGTACAGAAGTTGCAGTAAATGTGAGTCATTTACAGCAAGGCCGAATAATGGACAGAAACCATATAATAAAATTCTGCTTTTTTCATTAAATGGCTCCAAAATGCTTTTGTGGAGTTTTTGCTGTGGTTCTGGTGAGGGTTGGGTCCAACAACACATGGGTTTGTTTTGGTTGGGCTCATTATTCCCCTCATATGCAGGAATTGCTCTCCTCGCTGAGCGAATCCCTGCTGGAGTTGAGAATTATCCTGCCCTGTTTGCACCGTGACATCCCTTTCCTGGAGGGGAATTACAGCACAGTTCTGCAGTGAATCCGAAGCAGGGATGTGTCCTGGCGCAGCCTGACCTGAGCCAGAGATGGGCTCACGCTGCCAGGATGGTTCAGCTGAGGAAAACAGCACAAAAAGGAACAAATTATTAATTTAGGCTGCCCAGAGAAGCTGTGGCTGCCCCTGGCAGTGCCCAAGGCCAGGCTGAACCAGGCTTGGAGCACCCTGGGACAGTGAGAGGTGTCCCTGCCATGGCTGGGGTGGCACTGGGTGAGTTTGAGGTCCCTCCCAACCCAAATCTCTCTTTAATTCTATGATCCTACATGTGTTTTGTCACTGCCGTGGTTCCCAGGTTCTGATCCTCCTCAGAATGTGATAAAGGCTCCCTCCCAAGGCAGGTACCAGCTGCTGACATCAGTGATGGAGGGAAATAAAATGGAATTAAAAGCCTTGGGGCTGCCCAGTGTGGGTTGGGATGGGGATCCCAGGCAGGGGATGGGTGGTGAAAACCTGGGCCAGGCAGGTCCTGTGCAGAGACAGAATTTAACCCAGGAACAAGGGAAAAAGGAATTTGTAAACCAAAAAGGAGCCTCTCTGGCTGTGAAGATGTTGTACATGGGTTCACAAAGCCTCAGGTCCAGAGCAGAAAATGCTGCCATGGAGTTCCTTCCCTGCCATGTGGCCCTTGGAGTTTTCGACATCTCCAATCTCTCAGTCACCGAAATCGCCGTGGTTTTCCCCCAGCACAGCTCAGCCTTCCCCCCTGAGCCACAGAGCGAGCTGTGCTGTAATAAAATCTCATTTAACTGCAGCAGAAAAGGCCGAGTTCCCAGCAGGGAATGATTTCTTTGAATTGTTTGCAATTAAAACAAAGCTTACATAAATTTCCCTTCTGTAATTCCCAAGCTGGATGGCCGTGGATGGGGGTCAGAGGCAAGACAAGAATGGGATTTCTGATAACCACGAACAATTATGGAAAGCTGCTTTAAGGAGAGCCATCATCCACTCAGATAAATCACTGCTCTGTGGCTCACAGGGTGAGTGCATCAGCCCTCCATGTGGTCACATTGCACCCCAAATCCCCTTTGTCCCACTCCATTTATAAAAACATTGATACCAAAAGCGTCTGTGGCCCAGGATCCCATTCCTTGCAGGATTTCTGTCCCTCCCTCACCTGGCTCCTTCTTCTGCTGCTCTTCCCTTTCTCGGGCTCTCTCCCCTCCAAGAAATCCGGGTGAATTCCAGCACGTGATGCAATTCATCATTTCTGTTGTGTTCACATCATCCCAATAAAATGATGGCATTTCAGACTGCTTTGGAAAATACATCATTAAATGCCATTTTTACAATTTTGACATTTAAGATTTGAGCCTTTGAGTTGCTGTTTGCCCCTGGGATGGTCCCCAATGGGCTGATTTGTCCCTTCCGTGTCCTCTCTCCAGAGCTCTGCCATACCAGGCACAAAGTCTGGGTTTTACACAAGGAAAGACTCCTTGGCTGCTGTAAATTGGGGAATAAAAAAAAAAAAAAAAAAAAAAAAAAAAAAAATAGTTCCAAGAAGGAGAAAAAAAAAAAAAAAAAAAAAGACTAACACACAGATATTATCAGTAGACTACATATATAATAGACACAAAGCATAAACACAAACCAAAGAGGACACAAAAAGCATAGAGTATTGAGAATAATATATATCAAAAATATTGAAGAGAGACAACATGAAATATTTGAACAAAATAATAATATACATAATATAGAATCATAGAATATATATAACATATATACTACAAGAATAGAATAATATACAAAAAAAAATATAAATATAATAAATATAATAAGAAAAAAATAATACTAAATACAAATTATGAATAAACTTAATATAATTTAAAAAAATTACTGTAATATATAGATAAATAATCATATTACACAGATAAATATAAGAAAATATAATAATATAGATAAATATACATATTAAATAATATAATATAATATCAAAAGATTAAAATATATAAATTAAAATATCATCTTCGAAATAATATCAACCCCCAGATAATTATAATGGACATAGCCGAGAAAAAACGAGAGAAAATATATACCAACAGGACCGCAAAAAAAAAAAAGAATATACAACTGACACAAAAAAAAAAAAACACGAAACAAAACAAGCAGACTGGCTAGAACAGAAAAGCCATACAAACAACACAGACAAATACATAAAATAAATCATAAAAAAAATAATAACAAGCCAAAGCACCACAGCAAGCACTATAAGGACAACAAGAGACAAAAAAAAGAAAAAACCCACGAGGGAGATGCAAAGGGAGAACATACACACAGAACAAGACACTACACACAGAAGAAAAAGCAGGACAGAGAAATTGGAAAAGTACAACAAACACGCATCAAAGGAGAAAAAAAAGAAAGAAAAAAAAAAAAAAAAAAAAGAAAAGAGATACCACGGGACCCGGAATGCGAAACACACAATCGAGACAAGCAGCTAGAAGATATTGCTGAGCAATAAAAGGGACTAACAGCTCAAAGACATGAATCATGCAAGAATAAAAATATTCAACAGAGATTGCTGACGGGATAAAATATTAAAACAGCGGCCCGCTGGGCAGGGCGGGGAGGCGCTGGTTCTGCTCGGGGCTGCGGCGATCCCGGTACCGGGCACAAAAACCGAACAAAAACCGCAAAACGGTGACTGAGAAAACACCGAGCCGAACCCAAACTCGGCAAAAAAACAGCGGCAAAAAAGGAGACTGAACAAAAAAACCCTGCCGAACCTAAACTCGGCAAAAAAAAAAAAAACAAAAAAAAAAACCAGCGGCAAAGAGGCAGGAGCAGCACGAGCATCTCCCGAACTCAGAAGGTTTTATGATGGATGATGGCTGCAGCAAAACGAAAAAGCTTTGGAAAGGAACAAACCATCCCCGGGATCCCCGGGACAGGGAGAGGGCATAGGGGCTCACCCATTGGGGCTGGCACTGTCCCCTGGCCGTGTCACCGCGGTGCCACCGCCCGTGTGCGGTGCCAGGCTCGGCCCTGGCACCTCCTGCCACCTCCCGGGACAGCCTGGGGAAAGGACACGGTGCCACCGGCTGCAAACCAGAACTGACCTGGGTGTGACCGTGGAGAGGGGCTTGGACAAGGGCTGGAGGGACAGGACACAGGGAATGGGTTCAAACTGCCAGAAAGCAGGGATGGATGGGATATTGGGCAGGATTGTTCCCTGGGAGGGTGGGGAGCCCTGGCACAGGGTGCCCAGAGAAGCTGTGGCTGTCCCTGGATCCCTGGCAGTGCCCAAGGCCAGGCTGGACAGGGCTTGGAGCCCTCTGGGACAGTGGAAGGTGTCCCTGCCATGGCAGGGGTGGCATCTTTAAGTTCCCTTCCAGCCCCCTGTGCCCGGGAGATGCTCACACTGGTGGCACCTTTGCTGCCAGTCCCCTCCAGCCCTTCTGGGGCTCATCCCTGGAGCCTCTCCCGTCCCCCATCCCTCCTGCTCTGCTCTTCACTCACAGGCGGTTGTGAATAAAAGTTCTGGCCAAGCTGCAGATATTTAGTGATCTGATCTGATGTGATTGCCCGGGGTCATAGCTCCACCCTGGGGCAGGGCAGGCCTGGGGGAGCAGCTGATGGGAATCTGTGGGGGCTCCCAAAGCCGTGGGGGACACAGAAATCTGCCCGTGGGGATGGGTTTGCTCCGAGTCCCCACATTCCCACTCCAGACCCCGTTCTGCCACCCCCTCCTAATCCCAGCCGGGCTGGTCTCCGGGGCACCCGCCTGCTGCAGATTTTTTCCCCTTCCTGCGTGCGTCAGTGAGTTTAGAGCCCAGGTGTGATTTTCTAGACCCTTTTGTCTGAGGTTTAGAAGCAGAATAAGGTTCATTAGCAGGAGGGAGGATTTTCAATAAGTAATAGGTAGGTGCTACCTTGTGAGCCGTCAGCATCGTGCTAAATTACCAGCTGAGCTCGTCTGCAAACCTCACCCAGAGAACTGAGCTTTAAATGGCTATTTCTTTAAA
Source organism: Malurus cyaneus samueli (assembly GCA_009741485.1). Classification (NCBI taxonomy): domain Eukaryota; kingdom Metazoa; phylum Chordata; class Aves; order Passeriformes; family Maluridae; genus Malurus; species Malurus cyaneus. The sequence goes on along the minus strand of CM019226.1, from coordinate 18,066,624 downwards.
AACCTTTGCTTTTAGTATTTATTTCCCAAAAGCTAAAAATCTGAATTAGCCCAAATGTACAAACTGTAATTGCTTTGAGGTTTCTGGTTCGTTAGGATAATTAAACCACCACGCAGTTGCTAACACGTCTCTCCAGCCCCGGGCACTGGCTCTGGGCAGGGAAATTCTCCCCTCAGCCACCTCTGCTCCATCCCTGTGCTGAACTGGTGTCCATCAGGCTGTGGCCTCTTCTCCAGAAAACCAGGACAAGGGGAAATGGCCTCAAGCATCCAAACCAGCCCCAATCCAACTGCAAACCAAACTCAATCCAAGCACAGCCCAAGACCAAACCCAACACACCCAACAAAACCCAGCCCAACACCAAACCCAATGCACCCAACAAAACCCAGCCCAACACCAAATCCAACAAACCCAACCAAACCCAGCCCAATCCCAACCCAAACCCAACCAAAACCCAGCCCAACACCAAACTCAACAAACCCAACCAGAACCCAGCCCAATCCCAACCCAAACCCAAACCCAACCACAACCAAACCCGACCCAAACTCAGGGCCAGCTTGAGGAACATTAGCCATGGACATGAAACACGGCAGGGCTGTACCCAGAGACTCACCTGACATCAACAGCCATCTTTGCATCTCTTTTTGATTTTTTAATGCCCACAGTGAAGGGCCACGGGAGAGGCTCTGCCATCAGCAGCATCATCACCCAGCTTTCATTTCATTGTGACTGATGACTTTAATACTAAGCATCAAATGCTATGTCAGGCAGGTTTAAATAAATATTTCCTACCTTTAATTTCTCTTGGAAAAACCAATGTTTACTACGGTATTAAAGCTGGCCCAAAATGGGAACATTTAGTAAGCGTTCCAGACAATTTTTTTCTTTTTGGAAAGTTTTAATTAAAAAAAAAATATTCCACTGGCTCTCCTGTAAGAGCAATAACTTCTGCTTCGGTTTGATTTCCCTTTCCTCCAGGAGATCTCATAAATAAGTCTGCGTGGGACTTTTGTTCCCAGAAACTCTCAAGGTAGCACATCCAAAAGCTCCCAAGTGCCTTTGGAAAGGAATTTACTCCATTCTCGGAGTGACTGGAGTTTCCAAGGAGCTGAGGGGGACCCTGCACGGAGAGGTTGTGTGGGGACACGGCTGGGGCTCACCCAGCATTGCCAGCAGGGCCCCCCTGTCCCTAAATGTGCCTTTTGGAGTGGTTTTGACAGGTTTGCAGCTCCCATTCATCCACAGCGCTCCCGTGGAGCAGGAGGGAGCGGCTCGGGATGGGATAGTCCCAACCACAGTAAATGAAACATTGAGGGGTTTTTAAATCCTCCCCATGAGTTCTCCCCATCCCTGCCCTGCCCCCCGAGGGGTTCCCGCACTCCCAGCCCTGAGGTCCCAGCACAGCCATGGGCACGGAGCGATTTTGGGGCTGGATAAAACCCGGCCTGATCCTCAGCCAGGGCTGGACACTGCCCAGGGCTGGACAAAGCCTGGCCCCATCCTCGGCTTCAGGAAAGCCAAGAAACAGCACAAATGTTGGCTGTTGAATCCAAGGATGGAGAGGAACCAGCAACGTGCTGGTCGAACACTGCATTTTGTCCCTATAAAGCTCTCACCCTCTTCATCCAACACCTCAGAGCAGAGGCCACGAGGCAGTTTGGGGACTTCATCCCTGCCCAAACCAAACCACAGCAGCCAGGAGGGGCACAGAGTGCTCCCCAAGGGGTCAGAGTATCTGTTATCCCATGGGTCTGTGCCACCCACCCTGGAAAGCAGCAAAAAAATGATCGCCTTTTTCCTCTTCTTTTTTTCCCCAAGACAAAAGCCCAGGAAGTTTAATTACTGTGGACAAAAAGTGAAGAGGGCTGAAATTTCAGCTCCCTTCTGTCTGACAGCACAGAGTGAAGGAAGCAGCAGCTCCAGGCTGGGGGTCGGGGTTGGAGCCTCTCGCTGACCAGCATCAGATATCCTTTGCTTCTCTCGTTACAGCTCTGCTAAAAATATCAAATATAGATCTTTTCCTCATAATACTTTAAGATACTCTATTTATACATTAATTCTTTCAAAAATAAAAAGTGACACATGGAGCAATTCAGTCACTCAAGAGTCTTTAAAACTGTTACAAAAAGCCACGACATCTATCCCCAGCGCCGTGGGCTGGGGCTCTTTTGAGATTTTCTTTTATAAAACATAATTCCAGCTCTCAGAACCCCGGCTCTGCAGTCAAACAGGGCTCGGGGGTGTCCCCAGAGAAGGAGCCGGGCTGGGGGGTCTGTCCTGGGCTCTGCACAGCCCCACCTTGGCCACAGCAGCAAATGCCCCGTGAGGATGGCAATGATTCACCTGGCACAACCAGCACGGCACACACTTGGCACGGATGAGGCTGCAAGCGAGGGGAGACCCGAAAAACAGAGCTGGGGAGAGGCAGCCACGGCCCCAAAGTGGCACATCAGCACCCAGGGCTGGCAGGGGCACGGTGGGTCTGTACAGTGGGATTGGGAAAAGGGACCACACAGCCAAACAGCATGAGTGGGGCTGGGCTGGGGCTGCACGGGAGGGCAGCGGGGGCTGCTCACCTCACACAGACTGAGGGTCACCCCCAAAGTCCAGATCTTGAAAATAAAAAAGAGCTGGAGAGGTTTGGTCCATGCCATTCCCCCCATCCACCGCCCACCGCCAGCCGGCTACGCATCGGTCGACCCGGGCCGCCTGCCCAAGAGCCGGCGCTGCACAGGGGTCACTGCACTGGGGTCACCACTTTGGGGTCACCTCACTGGGGTCACCTCACTGGGGTCACCACTTTGGGATCACCACTTTGGGGTCACCACTTGAGGGTCACCGCACTGGGGTCACCACTTTGGGGTCACCGCACCGGGGTCACCACATTGGGGTCACCGCCAGCTGTGCTTGGGGCAGTCGTGGAGGTCCAGGGAAGTCCAGGGAGCACGGGATGTGGTTGTCCTCCTCGGTGGGACGCTGCTGGAATGGATCCCTGGGCCCAGTGACACCCCCAGAGCCGGTGAAGGTCCCCTGCAGGAACCCCATCTCGGGGGCTCTCGCCGTTCCCAGTCCCCAGCCCGGCCCCTCAGAGCTGTCCCTTTGCTGGTTTTCCATCGTTGCTGGGATGTGGGGCTCAGAGCCCATCGCTGTGGGGCTGGGGCAGTCTCTCCATCTCCCCCTGAGCGCAGCACGGCCGCAGGACGGGGCACAGGTCACATCAGATCCACACCAACACCCAACTGCGGGCACGGGGACGTCCCCACCGCGGCACCCACGGGGCACGGGGCCTGCAGGACTGTGCCATGGATACCATGGAATGCTCAGCGCTGGCGCTGGGTGCCCCCCCAGTTATAGGAACTCCACGTAGTTCTCAGGGATCAGTCCTGTCTTGCCATTGAGGGTCCCTTCCAGCCAGCCGGGCTCCTGCGATGGGTGAACTGTGGAGAGGAGGAAAGGGAACGTCAGACCTTTTATTTGTGCTCATCTCAAAAAGGAAACAGCTACAGATGATCCTCCGGATCCCTTCTGACCCAAAGCATCCCAGGATTCTGCAGTGCTCTGTCCCTGCCTGCTCCCTGTGTGACTCCTTGGCCTTCCCTTCTCCAGGATCCCACTGCAGGACCCTGCAGGCTCCAAATACCGGAGCTGCTGGGCGGAGGGAACTGAGGTGTTTGGGATAAAAACAGGAGCTCAAAACTTCCTCCAGGTTTGGGCTGAGATCTCTTGGAAGCTGGAGAGGATATGATTAGCTCCATCACACTGTAACCCTGTAGATGCCAGCTTGGCCTGGGCCCAGGCTGGGCGGGAAACTGCATTAGGGAAAGCAAACCCTGCAATCTTATCTGATCGGTCCTCAGAAGCCTTTCTTTATTCAATCAACTCCCAAAAGTTTGCTGATTTTGCACGAGCCAGGCCAGGGTTATGCCTGCAGGCAGAGGAACATCCCCCTCCCACAGTAACGGTGGGAAATCGGTGTTCAGAGCTCCACGGTGCCACCCTGGGCTCCTGTGACCCTCCTGTGACCCACTCCCTCCGTGTCTGGATCTGCACGAGGCACAGCTGAACTGGAGCTCTCACAGGTACCACCAGGTGGGCAGCAGCACCCCCAGACCCCATATCCCACATCCCATACCCATATTGCATATCCCATAGCCCACATCCCATATTCCATATCCCATAGCCAATCCATATCCCATATCCCATATCCATACCCCATATCCCATACCCCATATCCCATACCCCATATCTCATATCCCATACCCCATATCCCATACCCATATCCCATACCCCATATCCATATCCCATACCCCATATCTCATATCCCATACCCCATATCCCATAGTCCATATCACATATCCCATATCCCATATGCAGCTGCACCAAGCTGCTCTCGGCCCCCTGCAGCCTCAGAGGAGCTCCAGGTCAAAGCAGAACCCATCTCTGAGTGTTGCCAAGATCCTTTTGGGATTTGTAAAGCCCTGTGATCACAGCAAGGCTCCCCCCGAGCCGGGCTGGTTCTGCCTCAGCCAAGGCTGCGCTGCTGAGTGACTGGAACACGCTGTCTACTTCTCCCCTTGAATAATCCATTGATTTTTATCAGCAAACAGAACGTATTTAATTCAAACTTGTTCCCCTCCTAGCTGCTCTGATTCCCACGGGCTCTCGGAGGGGAGACCATGTTTATTTATAAGATAACTATGGAGCTGCTCCGGAGAAGGATTGTCTTTAATTCACAGATATTCATTCTCCTCCCCTTTCTGCTGTACTCGCCTCTATATCCCAGGGCAAAACCAGTGCCTGTGGTAGGAGCTTCCCAAATGACAATGCTTAACATTTAAAAGCCAAGAATGATTTGGAAAGTAGTGAAAAGTCTTTTCTTTACACTGGGATTATAACTGAGCCAGAGCTGCACAAACTCTTGGTGCAGGAACCCCAAATCTGTGTTTGTTAACTGAGCAGAGCCCCCCTACTGCTCACATCCAGAGGGAAAAACACACTCTGCTTTCCCATCTCCTGCACGAAACAGCACAGCACCCACACGGAGTATTTCTGGTGCTGATCCCTGGAATCCAATCTGCCCTTCCCAGAGCCTCTGGTCAGTGTGTGCATGGCAAACAATGGGGCAGGCACAGCTCTCCAGGCTGTTCCCTACACTCAGCACCCCGGGAGGGCTCACAGGGGCTGCATGACCCCACCATGGGGCACTGCCCCGGGCACAGCCCCCTGCCAGCCCAGCACTCACCATTGTCAAAGACGGTGCCAGCCGTGAAGGAGAGCTCCGAGTCGTGCTCGGCTTTGCAGGCGTAGAGCGCGCGGGCCTTGCGCAGGGGAGAGCTGCAAGAGAGGCACGAGTGGGCACAGCCATCCCCACAGCCCTGCAGCTCCTGGGGGCATCAGCGAGGGGCTCTGCCCTGCCAGGGCCATCACAGACTGCTCAGGGACAGGGACAAGACAGGAGAGGTGAAGGCTCTGGGGATGAGCTGCAATTCACTGCAATGCAAAACCCGTCTGAGCCTGGCTGGCACTACCTGGAGCTCACAGCGGTGCCCAAACAGCCCCAGCACAGCCAGGGGTGCCCAGGAGAGCTCCAATGTTACGTATCTGAGGGGCCACGGCTGACCAGAGGCTGGCACAAAGCAAAGGTGACACTGGGTGCTGGCAGTGACCCGCTGCCACCGGCCCCGCTCTGCCAAACCCACCCCAGTGCAGCTGCAGCCACAAGGAGGATTTCACAAGGAAGAATCAGCACTTGGGGAAAGTTATTTTGAAACAGAAAACAAGACAGGTTGGTGAAGAATTTGCTGCACTTCTTTAGAGCCTGTAGCTGAAGGTAAAAGAGAATGAACAGCCATTAGACTTTGCTGGAAGTGTCAGCGTGCCCACGCTGTGGGGGAGGAACCGGAGCGGGGAGAGCCAGGAACGGAGCGAGCTGCTGGCAGAGAGGGGAAAATGAGGGACCTCAGGGCTCCCCAGGCACACAGAGCTGTCCCTGCACCTGAATCCCACCCATCCTTCCCAGCTTTGGGCTGGAGCAGGGCTGGTGGAAAGCTGGGACACTGCCAGGCTGTGGTGACAGTGACAGTGCCATCCTGAGCACGCTCTGGGCCACTGGAGCCACCGGCCACATCCAGCGCTGCTGCTCAGCTGGGACACGGCCAAGGGAAGTGACAGAAGTGTCCCCAGGAGCTGCTGGGGTGGAGAGCAAGCTGTCACCATTCTCAGATCAGTGGCTTTCCCAATTTTTATCTTTCCAAGGACCTGAAGTTCCTCCAAGCTCTCGGATGAGCCCAGGGAAGCAGCAACGCTTCGTGGCAAGAGCAGTTCCCTTCACACCAAACTCCAGACCTGGGAATGGTTTGGGCTTTGCTGCAAAGAGAGCCCCAAAACGGAGATCTCTCCTCTCCAAATTCCAACTGCCTGACACCAGCAGCTCCCAAACACTTAAAAACCTGGATGGGCAAACAATCCTCCCCGTCCAGAGGGTCCTTCACTGCAGAGTGCTTGAGATCATCAGATGAAAAACAAACGGTGCTTTCAGGCTCACGGTGCACCCGTGGCATGATGGCAGTGCCCAGTCCAGTGTCAGACACCCCAGGGCACAGGGGGACCCCAGGGGCTGGTACAGCTGCTCCTGGGAATCCTGTGCTGGTTCACTTGCAGCTTCCAGAAGGATCTGCTCCAGCCCTGCCCAAGCACTGGGCACAGAGCAGCTGGCACTGCCCAGAGCCAGCACCTCCTGGCAACCCAGAGGCAGTGGCCACAAAACGAGCGATGACCGAGGCTCTTTCCTCCTCTCAGGACACTTCTTACCTGTTGCAGAGCAGAGCAAAGCCAGTGCAGAGCTGAGCTGAGCTGAGCCCAGCAGTGCCACGGAGCTGAGCTGAGCCCAGTGCTCCCCTGACCCTGGGTGTGCAGCTCCAGCCGGGGTCGGGGTGTTCCAAGGGGCTCTCCTGGGGTATGAGGGTTTGAAAGCTCCTCTCTTGCTGAGTGCTGACTGCTGTGCTGGGAGGGCTCGAGCAGCATGCCGAGGGAAAGGGGAGTGAAGTGAGGGAAATCGGGGAAACCAAACAGAAACAGCAAAAGCAACAAAAAGCCAAGCGAATTGTGCAACAGACCTGATGGGGGATGAGTCGCTGGACGTAGAGGAGGTGGGCATAGGACTTGATGGCGCGGAGAACATGGGCCAGGACGGTGACAGGGGTGACGTTGGGCTTGGATTCTGAGGGCTGCAAGACATAACCAGAGACCTTATCAACGTGCAAGCACAGCAACAAAGAGCAGCCGAGACACGGAGACCACAGCTCACGATAGCGAGTGCCTTGGGAATATTCCCAGCATGAGACACAGCCACGAAATGAAGTGCCAAGACCTTGGGAAGTGTTTCAAGGCTGGGCCTGCATTCGTCTGGGCAACAGGAGGTGCATCTTCCAGTGAACCTCGGCTCCATGGCCCTGTCCACCGTGCCCCTGTGCCCAGGGGTTGTGCTGGCAGCACGGCCACTTACCTGCCTTGCGCTTCCCCCAGAGCTCCCACAAATAGCTGCTGGTATTTCTGGACGGTATTTCTGCCTGGGAGCAGCCTCCACCCCCTCTGTCTGTCACTTGTGGTGCTCATACATTCAGTGTATTAAAATGTCATTGATTTTGTTTCCCATGTTTTACATCACTTTTCCCCCTCGCGCTGATTCCTGAAGCCACAGCTGTCAACACTGAAACTGAATCAAGTTACTGAACTGGTAACTGCACACAGAAGTTTTTGGTTCCTTCAAAACTGTTCAATTTAAAAGATTCTCAGGTTCACTAAAAAGCAATTATTGGACTAAAATACCAATTTGATTCATCTACTGCTTCTCTGCTTAGCAACTCATTGGTATTCCCTGTTCAATTCAGATTAGAAACTCCATCCCTGATAAAACACCAAAAATCCCTCTCCCCACTGCAAATACCTCTCTAAAAACAAGAAGTTTTGTAAAAGCATCATGATTTCTATTTTTTCCTTGAGAGGGACTCTGATCACACAGGTCTGTGATGATGTGGGGACAGGGCACAACCCCCACAGTGTCCTCATCCCTCAGAAGGAGGAGGGAAGGGATCCAGGGAATGGTGGCTCCACTGGGAGAACCTCAGCCCTGCAGGAGTTCAGAACACTGAACCTTCCACGGTGCCACCACCGAGGGGTATTTATGACAGGGACACTTTCCCCCTGGAAACTGGACCATCTCTACTTAAGGCCAAACTCTTTACTCCTTGTAGAAGCAGTGTCACTGGATTCAACAGGAATTCCCTCTGCAATTACAGGCAACACCTTTATTATATCAGAAGATTACACACATAGAGAAATGGGATACAGCAGTGCAGCATGACTTCACCAGAGGCTGGAAAAACAGGCAATGCTCACGGGCAGGCTGTCAGCAAGATCCTCAAAATGTTCTGCTAATAATCATCACTATTTTAAAACAATCCTGTTGCATTCTTTATCATCAAAACTGTCCATCTTTTGAAAAATGAGTAAAAAAAATGACCTGTTTGCCTTAGTCTTTAACAAACCTGACATTCATTGGTACTTACCAGACACTCCATCTATTCCCACCTCCAAACAGGAGTTGCTACAAAGGTCATCAAATTGCCAAAATTACCCTTCAAGCACCAGTTCCTTCATAGGGATGGCCCTTCTCCAAGAGGAGCCTGGCCAAGGTGGGATTTGGAGGGGTGACGAGCTGGTGACCAAAATGTGGCTGAGCCTGTGCCAGTGACAGGGGCCATCAGCCCTGGTTCCCCTCCCACCACCCCTCCCACCATGGCAGGCTCGGGGTGCAAGAGGACATGGCACTGGGTGTGCCAGTGTGGGACAGCCACTGTGACATGGCACTGGGTGTGCCAGTGATGGCATGGCCACTGTGACATGATGGGATGGCCACTGTGACATGGCACTGAGTGTGCCAGTGATGGCATGGCCACTGTGACATGGCACTGGGTGTGCCAGTGATGGCATGGCCACCGTCTCTGCCACCAACCCTGGTCCTCTTCACTGCATTGTGGAAGGAAAATCCAGCAGCACAGGTTTCTGGGACTAGAAACTCCTATTTGAGATGAAATCATGGCAGAAGAATGCAGCTCTCATTTCTCAAGTCGCTCTGCCATCGCTCCACAACTGCGCTCCCACTCCGCTCCTGACCATGGGGAATGCAACCAGCAGGATTCTCAGAGTTATCAGGGAAAAAAGCCCAAGGGCAGGAACCAGCACTCAGGCCAGCCTCTGCCTAAGAAGTTATCAGTAATTTGGAGCAGGATTCTGGTGTCTTTGGATCCTTGGTGTCAAAGGAAGCAGACTCCGTGCCCAGCAATCCACAGAGAGAGCTGTTCACTAATGCCAGAGTGTGCATTGGGGTGCAGAGCACCCTGCTCCCACCAGCTGCTCACAGAGGAACGTGGTCCTACGATGACTGAGCTGCTCTGCAAGTCCTTCCAGAGCATTTCCTCAAGAAGAACTCATGGATAGCTCAGGACCCATCTGAGCTGCCCCCAACACTGACCGACCCTGCGGTATGATGGGTAGGAAGGGTTCATCTCCCTTCCATGAAATACAGGTATTTCTTTTCAAGCTGATGCTTGAGCATCCCCTTCCTGAGCTTTTGTGACTGTAAGAGCCGAGTACTGCCTCGCTGGAGATGTCAGTGCACACGAGGAACGGGCTATCCCAAGGTCCATGGCATTTTGGAAAACACCATTCTTGTAGGATCCAATTTCCTTTGTTTCTCACAGAAAGAGCAGAGGTGGTGAGAGGCTGGGGGGAAGTTCTGGCTGCTGCCTGCAGGCAGCCAATGTCAGCTGGAGCTTTTTTGTCCTTCTTCTTACTCGGGAGGGCTTTGCGAGGGGCTCTTCCTGTTGGGTGCACAGTGGAAACAAAACAAGAGAAAATTGCTAAGAACCAAAACCATCAGAAGCAGGAAACAAAGAAACACAGTCTTCCAGGTGAGAACAGACCTTTCCCCAGCAGGAGAAGCTGGGGGACTCCATGAATCCATGGCCCAAGGCATCCCAAGGCTCCTGCCTTTCCCGCTGGTGTCTCAGAAGCAGTGGCTGTGATCCCACAGGGAGGAAGCACTGCTGGGCACGGGCAGGGTGAGGGCACAGTGCCACAGCACCTGCAGGGCCACCTGCACCTTCCACTCCACGAGTCCCTCCAGCAATTCTGCTCTTGCAGCAAACAGGGTGCTCAGCAATGAATTTAGGAGCTAAATCCTCCTCCCTGCTTCCCGTGCTGGCCGTACACGCTGCCTTTCCCATGCAGATGTTTTGTTTGCTGCACGTGAAAAAAAGGCAGTAACTCTTGTTTCAAGACTCTGCTGGAGTTGCTGGAGCTAAAAAATCTCTTTAGTGATCCCTTTTCCCAACCTGCCTCTCTCATTGCTGTTCCTCTGCCCAGGCTGCCTCTGGCATTCTTCACCTGGCTCAGGCCCCCAAGGCATGTGCAGCTCTCAGAGCCCTTCCCAGCAGCTCTCCAGACAACTTCTGCTGCTTTGTTCTCCTGCCTGAGAGGACATCGGTTCCACTTCAAACATGTTTACAACTTGTTTATTTTTGTGGAACTCGGGGCTATTTCTGCCACAGAACATCTCACAGCTACGGGTGGACAGAGCCCACTGATGGATTCCAGCCCTTTCATGAAATCACCTCAAGAACAAACAACAATATTCCCGTTCTGACATGATCGGTACCTGACTGCAGTAAAACACATCAAGGGCCACCCAGCCCTTTGCTCCCTGATCTGTTCCTATGGAACAAAGCTGCAGAACATAAGGTTCTTCTCAAAGGTAACGAGAAAAAAGAAAATTATAGCTTTATGTAACATCAGAGCACTTCAGCTCTGCTGAAACAAGGACAAGACTGCAGCTCACCAGCAGATATGGTTCTGTTGCCTAAATGAAATGGGAGGCAGTCTGGATTTGGGAAGCTCCAGCAGTGCTGCAGATCCCAGCAAAGCCTGGAGCAATGGATGGGCTCTAGGAAGAGCTCCCAGGCCCTGGCAGCACCACCCCACACCTCAGAGCTCACAGGGCTCCAGGCTGGAAGGGCTCTTCCTCTGCTTGCTACTTTAATGCAAGAAAAATGATGTTAAACTCCCCGCAGAGTTACTCTCTCAGGAGTTACGTTGCTGCATGGTCATTTGGATGGAAAAAATGACACACTTAGGGAAGTAGCTAAAATGGCTTGTGGTCAAACTGATCCAAAAAAACCTCAGATTCTTCAGCATGGACTTTCCCCCATCTCCATTCACCCGTTCCCCATCTCCATCAGCACAGATTTCAGGATCTTCTTTCCACCAACACGGACACATCCCTCTGTAATCCTGACGACACCCAGCACATGGCTTTGTCTTGTCACTTTGCTGCTTGGCTGATTTCCCGTGTGTGGGAATATTTCCCCGCTTTAGTCATTTCACAAACCATCTAAAAGCTTTTCCACTCGAATCAGAGAGAGAGAGCAGGCTGAGTTGTGACTCTGGGGAGGAGAGCTGGAGCTGTTGTCCCACATTGCCATTTCCAAGCGCAGACGGATGATGCTCGATGGTGCAGAGGGAGGAGATGACAAGGCTGCTTTGGTACAGAGTTCTGGCACGGAGCTCAGAGCCTGCTGTTAATGCTGCAGAGAGTCAGGGAGCAAGCAGAGAGTCAGCAATGGATGAGTTCTCAGCACGAGCAAGAGCTGCACGAGGGAAGCTGCAGGGGCAGCCTGGTGTCAGCACAGTGTCCTCCCCACCAGGTGAGCTCCAGGTGATGGGAGCATTGTGGCTTCTGAACGGGGAACAGCACTGCACGAGGTGCTGGTGACAGTCACCAGTGCCACCAGCAAGGTACAGACCCACCAGTCACTGCTCAGCACTGGGACAGACTGGGGAGAGGGGACAGGGCAATGGAGGCAGCCACGGGCCCACACTAACGAGGCTTTGGGTCCTCCCCAGCACCCAGCCTGGATGTGACAGAGTCACAGAATGGCCTGGGGCTGGAAGGGACCTTAAAGACACCCAGTGCCACCCTTACCATGGGCAAAGACACCTCCCACTGTCCCAGGGTGCTCCCACCTTGGGCACTGCCAGGGATCCAGGGCAGCCACAGCTCCTCTGCACCAGGACCCCCACCCTCACAGGAAGGATTTCTCCCCAATATCTCACTGCACCATTTGCTCAGCAGCTGCATTTTCTGCTCCATCGATACTCCCCTCCCTCTTCCTCTCTGCCCAAAAGGCTCTCAGCAGACTCCAAACTGGGCTGGAGGGTTTTATGCTGCCGAGTGCTTTCAAAGTGTGTTAAAGCTCTTAATTATTAATAGAAAAGTTGTAATGTGGCAGCAGGGAGCCAAACTGGCAGTTTAGGAGGGAAGTGTTGGTAAATCAGGAGCCAGGATCTTAGTCATGGCTTCTCCATCGTGCCACAGCTTCTACCACGAGCTAATGCTGCAAGGCTGGGTGCATTAGTCACCAACAAATTGTGTTTGCAATTAAGCAGAACTCCCTCCAGAAATCTCTCACTCCTCTCTGGCATTCAATGCACTGCTATCTTACATCCCCCAGAAAAGAAAACTCTCCCATCTGCCACCCCAACAACCATATGGGATCCTTGGAAAATGAAGGAAATTAAAGTCCCAGTGGGATCACAGCTCCCAGCTCAGCTGTGGGGGGTTTGGGAGGATCAAATATTTGAGCTAAACACATCCTGTGCCCCGGGCAGCCCCGCAGTGCTGCCGAGCTGGCTGTGCCAGCCACCAGCAGCTAAAGCTGAGCTCTGGAGCTGAGGGTGACCTCCTTTGGGAAGCTGGAGCTGTAGGGAAGGTGAGGGATACAGAAGGATGCTGTGCTTAGTGCCAGCCACCATCACTGCCCTGGGGAGGACAGCCCTGAGCCCTGGACCAGCAACACGCACCCTGCCCTGCCCCACTGCCCTGAGAGCCTGGCTTTGGGTGCCAAGGGAGGGCATTTTGCCTTTATCCCCCCAAAGCAATCCTTGTTCAGGCTGGCACAGGGCTGGAGGGACCCCTGGCTGGCCCAAGAAGCGATGGGGGACCCCCTGCTCTGCCCCCCACACTCCCAAAGTCACCCCCAAGCCCCAGAGGACAAGTGAGACTCTCCCAACATCCAAGGAGGGCAGAGATTTCGGGATGGCAGCAGCAACCCCCCCAGGAGCTGATAATGTCAGCTCTCCAAATGGAGAGAAGTTCCTTTGACTTGTTAAGCAATTTCTGGAAACGACCAGAACAGCTTCTCCCCACCGTAAAAAATTCATTCCTGGCTAAGGAATATTCCCCACATAACTTGATAGGAGGCCACTGGCAGGCTCAAATCCTAACAGAAAACAGAGTCGGTTTCTCTGAGCCTCATCAGCACCACAAGCTCAAACTCTCATTTTTTAACAGAAAATCTCCCTGCAGCACAAGGAGCCAACGCTGCCCACAGAGGGCACACGCAGTGGGAAAAACAATGGGGATTATTTGGGCCTGAGAAGGTGATTTAAGAAATCAGGGATGAGTAAAGACACTGCATTGTAAATTCCTGTGTTTTCTTGGTCTCCCTGATTTCCTTTTGTCCATCTGGCCTGGTGCTGCTTTGCTCTGCAGCATTCTGCAAGCATCAGTCACGAGAGCTGCTCAGAGCATTTCACTGCAAACCCCAAAGACCACAACACTGAAACAATCCAACTTGATCTTATTTATCAAAAGGAACGCCATGTTTGTTCTGCTCTTTCTTTTCTCAGTTTTTTTTCACTTAAAACCACCAAACTTTGCAGTACCCTTTTTGCCTCAGCAGCTCTCACCAGCAGAACTCTCCTCCCAGTGCAGCCCAGCAGGGAGGTGTGAGTACCACAACCCTCCCAGTTCACTGGCCCAGCCTCAACTTCTCTTCCTGCCATCAAGCTGGACAGGCAGCCTTGGAGAACCCTTCCCAGTAATCCAATACAGCAAAAATTAATACATTCGATTCACTTCTTTTCTGGCTGAGGATTTTTCCACTTCTTATTCCTTGTGCTTTCCCATGCTGCACCCACTGCTGTGCCGTCCACCCAGCACTTCCAACACAACCTCCTGCTCAAGAGGGGCTGGAAAGGCCTTAGGAGACACCCAGTGCCACCCCTGCCATGGCAGGGACACCTCCCACTGTCCCAGGGTTCTCCAAACTCTGTCCAGCCTGGCCTGGGGCACTGCCAGGGATCCAGGGGCAGCCACAGCTTCTCTGGGCACCCTGTGCCAGGGCTCCCCACCCTCACAGGGAACAATTCCTGCCCAATATCCCATCCATCCCTGCACTCCGGCACTGGGAACCCATTGCCCCTGTCCTGGCACTCCAAACCTTTGTTCAAAGTCCCTCTCCAACTCTCCTTCAGGTCCTGGAAGGGGCTCTGAGCTCTCCCTGGAGCCTTCTCCTCTCCAGGTGAACACCCCAGCCTGGCTCCAGAGCAGAGGGGCTCCATCCCCTGGAGGATGTTTGTGACAAAAGAAGAGGATAAACCTTTCTCTGCTGCTCAGGTGTCCAGCGTGAGAGGTCCCTGCCCTGTCCCCACTCCTGCTCAGCTCCACGTTCTGAAGGCACAGGGTTTTCCTCAGCTCCACAGGTGACACAGCCACTGGCACCGATGTTTCTCCAGGAGCTGGTGCAGACAGATGGATCAGCACTCCCTCCTCCCTCTGCACGGCCAGGACAGCTTCCCTGTGATCCCTGCCCCAGGATCCAGCCCAGGACAGCTTCCCTGTGATCCCTGCCCCAGGAACCAGCCCAGGACAGCTTCCCTGTGATCCCGCCCAGGAACCACCAGGACAGCTTCCCTGTGATCCCTGCCAGGAAACCAGCCCAGGAACAGCTTCCCTGTGATCCCTGCCAGACCACCAGGACAGCTTCCCTGTGATCCCTGCTCAGGACCAGCCCAGGACAGCTTCCCTGTGATCCCTCTGTGCCCAGGTCCAGCCCAGGACAGCTTCCCTGTGATCCCTGCCAGGCCACCCAGGACGTTCCCTGTGATCCCTGCCCAGGAACCAGCCCAGGACAGCTTCCCTGTGATCCCTCCAGGATCCAGCCCAGGACAGCTTCCCTGTGGATCCCTGCCCCAGGAACCAGCCCAGGACAGCTTCCCTGTGATCCCTCTGTGCCCCAGGAACGGTGCCAGCCCCGGGGACAGCTCTGTGCCGTGACAATGTCCCAGCTTAGCACAGCCGTGTCACCGCTGTCTGCACAGCGGCCGCGGCATTGGGTTACCCCCAGGTGAGATGAGCGGCGGCTGCACGGCTCCGGCTAATTGAGCACATTAATTAGGCACCAGGATCTCCTTTCAGACGAGACGCGATGTCTTTGTGAGCCAGCAGCGCTGTTCTCTCGGCCCCTCCGGGGGAATTGTCAGCATTTTGCTGGGAAAGGGGACGGTTCAGGGGGGTTGGTCCCATCTGAACCCCGCTCACGTCCCCGCACTGCCCGGCTCAGCTTTGGGATGCTCTCAGCACTCCCGGCTCAGCTTTGGGATGCTCTCAGCCCCCCGGCTCAGCTTTGGGATGCTCTCAGCACTCCCGGCTCAGCTTTGGGATGCTCTCAGCATTCCCGGCTCAGCTTTGGGATGCTCTCAGCCCCGGCTCAGCTTTGGGATGCTCTCAGCACTCCGGCTCAGCTTGGGGATGCTCTCAGCATTCCCGGCTCAGCTTTGGGATGCTCTCAGCACCCGGCTTCAGCTTTGGATGCTCTCAGCATCCCGGCTCAGCTTTGGGATGCTCTCAGCATCCCGGCTCAGCTTTGGGATGCTCTCAGCATTCCCGGCTCAGCTTTGGGATGCTCTCAGCACCCCGCTCAGCTTTGGGATGCTCTCAGCATTCCGGCTCAGCTTTGGGATGCTCTCAGCACCCCGGCTCAGCTTTGGGATGCTCTCAGCACCAGCTCAGCTTTGGGATGCTCTCAGCACTCCCGGCTCAGCTTTGGATGCTCTCAGACCCCAGCTCAGCTTTGGGATGCTCTCAGCCCCCGCTCAGCTTTGGGATGCTCTCAGCCCCCGGCTCAGCTTTGGGATGCTCTCAGCCCCCGGCTCAGCTTTGGGATGCTCTCAGCATCCGGCTCAGCTTGGGATGCTCTCAGCCCCGGCTCAGCTTTGGGATGTCTCAGCCCCCCGGCTCAGCTTTGGGATGCTCTCAGCCCCCGGCTCAGCTTTGGGATGCTCTAAGCACCCGCTCAGCTTGGGATGCTCTCAGCATCCCGGCTCAGCTTTGGGATGCTCTCAGCTCCGGCTCAGCTTTGGGATGCTCTCAGCTCCCGGCTCAGCTTTGGATGCTCTCAGCATCCGGCTCAGCTTTGGGATGCTCTCAGCACTCCCGTGCCCATGAGCTGCGCCTGCAGCCCGGTACTGCCTCAAAAACCCTCCCAGAGCCCTCAAAAGACTTTTACAAGCAGAGTCTGGGCTACATCCCCGGTTTTGAATTCGATCTCCCTGCAGAAAGAGGAACCAAAGAATGCGCTCGGTCACTTCTCTACTATATTTCACCCGAGGTGACATTTATAGGGTGCAGGAAGACCTAATGTACCATCATTTTGCTTTCAGCAGGCTCCATAAAAGTTTTGGCTGGGCTCACGTTTGAGATTGTGCCCAAAGGAAACTCAGAGGCTGACTGAGCAGAGGTGCTGAGAACAGAGCTGGACATGGGGGCTGAGCAGGCTGGGCGAGTAGAACACCCCAGGACCCAAATCAAAGGGGGAAAGGCAGGCAGGGGAGGAAAGAGAGGAAAAGAAGGCTTGGCCAGCAGGATGGTGATCCTGAGCTCCACACGCCAGCTCATCACTCACACAGTGCCTGTGACTGCCCCGGGGAAGGCTTTGGTGGAGCATCTTTGATTCCTGCATCCATCCCCTCACAGTGACTGGGATGCATTTCAAATCCTGCTCTATTTGAAAGTAAAATTTCTATTAGCCAATATTTGTCTGAGGCAGTTTCTTTGAAGAGGATGCTGCTATGCAGCGAATTCCACACTAATTACAGGAATTAGGAAAGCACGAAGTGCAAGATCTCTTTTTTTTTTTTTTTTTTTTTTTCCCAAGGCTTTCCAGAAAGCTGCCTCTTAAGCATCATGTGCCGCTGAAGTTTAAGGTGCTTTTTTAGAACTCTTGCAAGGAAATCTAATTTAATTCAGGCTTGCGAGAAGTACCCTTAGATGTTCCCAGAGCAGCACCCAAACAGAACAGTGCTCTTCAAAGGCACAAACATCTGAGAAGGCAGCACTGGGAAAAGCTGGGGATGGTGGGAGTTGGGAGGAGCTGCGGGGTGGCCTGGAGTGTGGAAACTCTGAAAAGACCATTCCTCTGTCCATCTGTCCATCTGTCCATCTGTCCATCTGTCCCAGCCCAGGTGACACCAGCCCCCAGAGGAGCACAGGGAAGGTTCAAAGCCATCCCCAGCTCATTCCTGCTGGGAACGAGGGATGGGCTCCCATCATGAGCAGAGGGCTCCCAGCCTGACAAATTACCTCGCTTTAATGGATGAGCTGGGAGAAAATATTTTGATATATGACCACTGGGTCACATGGGGCTGGCCACAGGGCTGGAGACTTGTTTTATGTGAATATTTGGAAAGTTTCTAGACCGAGAGCCGACTGAAAAGCGAAGGAGCTAAAGCTCTGCACAGTTGTTGTGCCAAACTCCAGGGCCCATGGAAAGCCCACACAGCAGGAAAACAGATCCCACCTTTTCCTCCTGGGAGCCTGGAGCAGCTCAGGGAGATGCTGGGGAAGGCTTCTCCTACCCCAACAGCCTGAAATATCCCACCTCAAATGCCAGTTTGTCACTTCTCTCTGCCCTCCCCAAAGCACCCCCTGCTCCTGTGGCCCACAAGCATCGTTCTTTGCCACACACCTTGAAATACCTCATGGAAAGATACAGATGCTGAGAAAACAAATCCTGAATTAACCTAAACACAACAAGGGAAGGAATTCATGGTATCATTAAAGTCGGAAAATACCTCCGAGATCATCCAGTTCAACCTTCTATATGAAATCTATACATATAAATGTATATATACGTGTATAAATTTTAAGACATATGGCCACCAGCAACTAAGCCTCAAGTATATTTATCTGTAGAGTCTACTGAGTTTGCTGCTTGTGTTTTCCACGAGCCAGGTTTAAGGACGTTTGCCAGAGCCCTGAATCACTCTGGTTTATGGAGCTTTCTCACCACAGGCATGATCTAGGACTCCCAAGCTAAAACTGCTCTAAAAGAAACAAACACACAGACACCCTCACAACAGTCTGCACCAAAAAAAATAAATAAGTCATAAGATAGTTTGAATGTTATGTCATCTGGAATCAGCCAAGCAGCAGACTGGGAATTTTAGGAGCTTTTCTCAAGTAAGAGGACTGGGAGATAGGCGGGTTCTGTTCTGAGCTGGCAATGATCTCTGCTCCTCCTGAGCACGAACCAACCCCTGCCTGGGACAGAACGAAGCCCCTGGTGGTGCTTCCTCCTTCCTTCCCTGCTCCTTCCTGCTCCCTCTTGCTCCTTCCCTGCTCCCTCTGCCCTTCCCTGCTCCCTCTTGCCCTCCCTGCTCCCTCTGCTCCTTCCTGCTCCTGCTCCTTCCTGCTCCCTCTGCTCCTTCCCGCTCCCTCTTGCTCCTTCCCTGCCCCAAATCTGCTCCTTCCCTGCTCCTTCCTTCCCTGCTCCTTCCCTGCTCCAAATCTGCCCTTCCCTGCTCCTTCCCTGCTCCTTCCCCATCCTCCATCCCTGCCTCCTTCCCTGCCCTTCCTGCCCCTCTGCTCCTTCCCTGCCCCAAATCTGCTCCTTCCCTGCCCCACTGCTCCTCTGCTCCCTCCCCACTGTCCTCCTCGCCTCCTGCCCTCCTGCCCTCATTCTCTCTTTGCCCCATCCCTGCTCCATCCCTGCTCCTTCCCTGCCCGCCCAAATACTCTGAGCTCTTCCCTGCCCATCTCCCTGGCTCACATGATTGACTGCACTGCGTAGAACATAGCTCCTTCCCTGCTCCTTCGCTTGCCCCATCCCTGCTCCATCCCTGCTCCTGGGAATGTCCAGGGCCCCTGGCAGATCCCCAGAGCAGGATGCTGGCGTTGCTGCCTGCAGCATTTGCCTTTTTCTTCCTGAATTCATCCTTTTCCCCTCTCCCAGCTCACCCTGCAGTGCTGCCAACCACCCTCCACGGTGCTCATGGTGAGACTCCACAGCAAACCCAAATTTCTTTAGCATGCAGAATCTGACACCTCATTTTTGCTGTGCTGTCCCCAATATTTTCTCATCAATTTTAACATTTCCCATGACTCCAAACAGGAGAGGAAACACATTTGGGGTAATTTCACCCCAGTCTGCACCAAATGCCACAGGCTGACTTGAATCTGGACCAGCTGATGGCCAAGACCCCTCAGGCCCCAGCCCCAAAGATGAACAGTTCTGCCTCTGGGGTGTTCCAGGGCTCTTCCCTGTTCCCACGAGCAACGTGGCAACATCTCAGACCTCTGAGGGGAGATGGAAAAGATGCAAACCCTGGGCAGCCACATGAGGGGAGATGAAATAATCGAGTGTCGTGACCCTGCCTGGGAACCAAAACTTCAGGCAGTAAAATCCTGGATTGGGGACCCAGGGCTGGGGGCCACCCAGAGCACCCCAATTCCAGCCATTGAACCCCACTGGGACCCCCATGGACTCCGGTGTAAACCCCCTGTTCCAGCCCAGGGCTGCAGCTGGGAAGAGATCTGCTCCTCTTAAAGACCAATTTAGATAAGGCTTTTCCAGAGCTGCTCTAAGATTTTACCTAATCCCCCAAAAATGCCATTTATTGTTTGGCAGCCCAAAGATCCACCCCTGGGGGCTGGCCTTGGCGATCCAAACCCAGATTAGGCAGAAGAGCAGAGTTTTGGGGTCTGGGCTGAGCTCTGAGCACGGAGCAGGATGGAGGGAGATGCTGCTCCTCAGGGTGCCCAGCACACACTGGGGGCTCGGGGCTCAGCCCCCCAAGGGAGGGAGGGCAGCAGGGGACACAGAGGTCCCCAGGGAGCCCCAGCCCTGCCCTGCTGGCCCCAGCACGCCTCTCCCAGCTCTTGGCTTTCTCCAGAGCCGCAGTGGCTCCCGGCCAGGCGGCCACAATGCACTGGAAGGAAGAAGAAACAGCTTTGTTTTGCCCAAAGCCTCACAATTAATCAAGTTCCTATTTCCTCGCAGCTCCACGTTCCCCACCCCAAACGCGCCAGGCAGCTCCCAGCCATGTCAGAGCTGAGCACAGGGTTTGCAATTGCACGTGGACAGAGAACCAGAAAATGAAATGGAATAGAAATGTCTTTGCTACAGTGAGAGTGCAGTGCCAGCTGGGACCCAGTGGAGCAGGCTGGCAGCCCCCTCCCCACCAGCACCACCCCTGGGACCCACCCTGGGCACCAGCTCTGCCACCAGGAGGAACACACGGAATCCTGGACTCATTTAGGCTGGAAAAGACCTCTAAGATCATCAAGTCCAACCTGTGCCCCATCCCCACCGTGTCCCCAGCCCAGAGCTCTCAGTGCCACCTCCAGGGATGGGCACCCCAAACCTGCCTGGGCAGCCCCTGCCAAGGCCTGAGCACCCTTTCCATGGAGAAATTCCTCCTGATTTGGACCCCTCCGAGCACAAATCAATCTGGTTTCATAATGGCACACAGCAAAACAAAACACCACTGCATTGCCCTGGTCTTTTTCCAAATTAAACGTGGGGTTGAATATCAGAGTAGGAAGAAAGTGGGTGAGAATCCAGATTCCTCAGGGACAGGAGAACTTGATTTACGAGCAAATTTCTTAAACAGAAGTCCCAGAGATGCCATTTCAGAGGGACATTCCCAAAGTGGCTGCCGGGAAGGCAGGATGAGGGTGGGACCCTCTGCACCTCGAATTTCCATTATTCTTCAGGAATATAAACAACAGGAGCCACCGAGCAGAGAAAGCTCAGCAGAAGAAGGGCCTGAGAGCACGGGGACAGGAACTGCAGGTCAGGCAGGTTAAGGACTCATTTCTGGCTCAGCACAGCCCCTCTGATGGGGGCAGATGGGCAGACACAGCACAGCAGGCACAGCCTGGTGGCTCCTGCAGCTCTGTCCAGCTGCCCTGGAGAGGAACCAGCAGCATTTAAAGGTCTGCTTGCTTCTCCTCACATGCTTTCGCTTTCGTGTGTCCCAGCTGATCATTGCTGAAGTTATTTGCATTTTTAAGAGATCAGTTTTTCATAAAAAATCCTACCCTCTCCTGGCTGATCCATTGTCCCTGGAAGTGTCTAAGGCCAGGCTGGACAGGGCTGGGGGACCCTGGGATAGTGGGAGGTGTCCCAGGTGTCCCTGCCTGGGCAGGAGGAGTGTGAAGGTCACTCCAAACCACAGCAGTCTGTGGTTCCAGGGTTCTGTGATGCTGCACTTGGATTTGGGATGGTGAGGGACTCCAGAGCACAGAGCAATGGGAGGAAGGTGCAGCATCACCCCAGTCCCTGCTCTGCTGTACCACCCCTGCCCCACAGCTCCTTCCCAACCACCTGGAGAAGTCCCTGATGGGGACTGTTTTGCAAGTTCTGTGATATTTGAAATACCTCTTATTTTCAGGCATGGAAAGAGAAATGTTCAATTTTAACTGGGATGCCTAATGAAGATTTATTCCAGTCCTGCAAATCAAAAGCATGTGGGAATAGCCACTCTTCCTTGGGGTAAATGGGTTATTTTTTCATGACCACTAGACCTTAGATCTGCTCCTCATTTCTTTCCATACCCATAGAGGGCAAGAAATAGCCATACTTGGTCAGTGAGAAAATGAAATTAAATGCAAATAGACATGTACTGACTAAATCTGAGTTTCCCAAGGTTATTATTTCCCTAAATGCCAAGTCCCTGGGGTGAAGGAGGGCAGCATCAGCCTGGGCCAGGGCTGGCAGCCCCATGCCATCAGTGCCCTGAGCCCTGAGGGTAAGGATGGGCACTGGGAGCACTGACAGGGCTGGAGACAGGGATCAACAGGCAGGGAAGGGGGTTAACCTGGCTCTATGGGCTGGGCTGGAACCGCCCAGCCCCACCCCAGCCACGGCAGGGACACCTTCATCATCCCAGGGTGTCCAAACCCATCCAGCCTGGCCTTGGGCACTGCCAGGATCCAGGACAGCACAGCTCTCTGGCACCCTGTGCCAGGGCTCCCATCCTCACAGAGAACAATTCCTGCCCAATATCCCATTTATCCCTGCCCTATCAGTATGAAGCCATTCCCCTGGTCCTTCCCCCACCTCAGCTGCAGTATAGATCCATGCTGGAAACACAGTGCTTTCTGCTTCATGCTTTGACCTGTTTGCTAAGGAAGAGGTTTTCTGCAAGAGCAGGATAAAGACACCTGAAAGAACACAGGAACCTGACAGGACACAGGAACCCAGCCCTGCTCTGATCACAAATCCCCACCCGGGTTTTGGTGGCCCTGGTCCCCAAGCAGTCACAGCCACAGTGACAGCTCCTGGCACGGGACAGCAATCCCGCTGACTCACCCAGTACAACTCCTGCCCAGAGCGCTTTTTCCATAAAAATAAACCCAGCCCTAATAAATAAATGCATTCCCATTGTAAAAGCCTGATTGGTGGCTGGGAAGGAAGAGCCTGCGCCCTGCAGCAAAACAGTTTCCCTGTGGATGGGAGACTCCAGGGAAAGCAGGTCAGAGGGAGCCCATTTCCCCGGGGAGG
Organism: Malurus cyaneus samueli; assembly: GCA_009741485.1. NCBI lineage: Eukaryota > Metazoa > Chordata > Aves > Passeriformes > Maluridae > Malurus > Malurus cyaneus. The sequence continues at coordinate 18,043,939 of CM019226.1, read as the reverse complement.
GGACAGGGGAGCAGTGCTCAGGGGGAAGGGGCTGAGCCCAGCACAGGCACTGCTGTGACAGAGCTGGGAGAGAGCCACACTCGCTCACGAGGGGATTTGGGAGCTGGCACAGCTCCTGGCAGAGCAGAGCTGGGGGGTACACGAGCACTGAGCAGGGAGCCAAGGGCTTTTGTAAACAGAAGCTCAAACAAACATCTCTCATTTCACAGATGGTGCTCACAATTTACAGCTGGCACACTTAAAGGCCACCTTGGACACGCTGGTGCTCGTGGCCGCACGTGAACCTCAATGTCTGCACTGCAAGGGGCTCCTTTGGGAACCCACAGGAGTAACTTCCACAGGAACATCAGCAGAATTCCTTACAGGAAGGGAGAACATCAGAATGACCCAGCTCCTTTGCCTGCAGCTCCACGGTCTGGGTGAGCACAGCTCCCAGCCCCAAAGTGCTGTGGGGCTGCCAGGAGAGCCACGGCCCTGCTCCACAGCTACAAACTGCACAAAACTCTGAACAACACAAGAAAAACACCCAAAGTGCTGAAACAGAGCTCAGGGATGGCTCTCACAGCACCACAGAGAATCTGGCAGCGTTTGAAGGTGCGCAAAACCCGAGGAACCTGCAGAGCCTCGCCACGGCCACAGATCCCAAATGTGGGCTCGATGGTGCCAGGGGAGCAGCAGAACCCCCAGAATGGCAGAGTGCCCATCTGCCCCAGGACACAGTGCCCATCTGCTCAGACCTCTGAGGGGAGATGGAAAAGATGCAAACCCTGGGCGCCACATAGGGGAGATGAAATAATCGAGTGTCGTGACTGCCTGGGACCAAAACTTCAGGCAGTAAATCCTGGATTGGGGACCCAGGCTGGGGGCCACCCAGAGCACCCCAATTCCAGCCATTGAACCCCACTGGGACCCCCATGGACTCCGGTGTAAACCCCCTGTTCCAGCCCAGGGCTGCAGCTGGGAAGAGATCTGCTCCTCTTAAAGACCAATTTAGATAAGGCTTTTCCAGAGCTGCTCTAAGATTTTACCTAATCCCCCAAAAATGCCATTTATTGTTTGGCAGCCCAAAGATCCACCCCTGGGGGCTGGCCTTGGCGATCCAAACCCAGATTAGGCAGAAGAGCAGAGTTTTGGGGTCTGGGCTGAGCTCTGAGCACGGAGCAGGATGGAGGGAGATGCTGCTCCTCAGGGTGCCCAGCACACACTGGGGGCTCGGCTCAGCCCCCCAAGGGAGGGAGGGCAGCAGGGGACACAGAGGTCCCCAGGGAGCCCCAGCCCTGCCCTGCTGGCCCCAGCACGCCTCTCCCAGCTCTTGGCTTTCTCCAGAGCCGCAGTGGCTCCCGGCCAGGCGGCCACAATGCACTGGAAGGAAGAAGAAACAGCTTTGTTTTGCCCAAAGCCTCACAATTAATCAAGTTCCTATTTCCTCGCAGCTCCACGTTCCCCACCCCAAACGCGCCAGGCAGCTCCCAGCCATGTCAGAGCTGAGCACAGGGTTTGCAATTGCACGTGGACAGAGAACAGAAAATGAAATGGAATAGAAATGTCTTTGCTACAGTGAGAGTGCAGTGCCAGCTGGGACCCGTGGAGCAGGCTGGCAGCCCCCTCCCCACCAGCACCACCCCTGGGACCCACCCTGGGCACCAGCTCTGCCACCAGGAGGAACACACGAATCCTGACTCATTTAGGCTGGAAAAGACCTCTAAAGATCATCAAGTCCAACCTGTGCCCCATCCCCACGTGTCCCAGCCCAGAGCTCTCAGTGCCACCTCCGGGATGGGACCCCACCTCCTGGGCAGCCCCTGCCAAGCCTGAGCACCCCTTTCCATGGAGAAATTCCTCCTGATTTGGACCCCTCCGAGCACAAATCAATCTGGTTTCATAATGGCACATAGCAAAACAAAACACCACTGCATTGCCCTGGTCTTTTTCCAAATTAAACTGGGGTTGAATATCAGAGTAGGAAGAAAGTGGGTGAGAATCCAGATTCCTCAGGGACAGGAGAACTTGATTTACGAGCAAATTTCTTAAACAGAAGTCCCAGAGATGCCATTTCAGAGGGACATTCCCAAAGTGGCTGCCGGGAAGGCAGGATGAGGGTGGGACCCTCTGCACCTCGAATTTCCATTATTCTTCAGGAATATAAACAACAGGGAGCCACCGAGCAGAGAAAGCTCAGCAGAAAAGGGCCTGAGAGCACGGGGACAGGAACTGCAGGTCAGGCAGGTTAAGGACTCATTTCTGGCTCAGCACAGCCCCTCTGATGGGGGCAGATGGGCAGACACAGCACAGCAGGCACAGCCTGGTGGTCTCCTGCAGCTCTGTCCAGCTGCCCTGGAGAGGAACCAGCAGCATTTAAAGGTCTGCTTGCTTCTCCTCACTGCTTTCGCTTTCGTGTGTCCCAGCTGATCATTGCTGAAGTTATTTGCATTTTTAAGAGACCAGTTTTTCATAAAAAATCCTACCCTCTCCTGGCTGATCCATTGTCCCTGGAAGTGTCTAGACCAGGCTGGACAGGGTGGGGGACCCCTGGGATAGTGGGGTGTTCCCAGGTGTCCCTGCCTGGGCAGGAGGAGTGTGAAGGTCACTCCAAACCACAGCAGTCTGTGGTTCCAGGGTTCTGTGATGCTGCACTTGGATTTGGGATGGTGAGGGACTCCAGAGCATGGAGCAATGGGAGGAAGGTGCAGCATCACCCCAGTCCCTCGCTCTGCTGTCCACCCCTGCCCCACAGCTCCCTCCCAACCACCTGGAGAAGTCCCTGATGGGGACTGTTTTGCAAGTTCTGTGATATTTGAAATTCCTCTCATTTTCAGGCATGGAAAGAGAAATGTTCAGTTTTAACTGGGATGCCTAATGAAGATTTATTCCAGTCCTGCAAATCAAAAGCATGTGGGAATAGCCACTCTTCCTTGGGGTAAATGGGTTATTTTTTCATGACCACTAGACCTTAGATCTGCTCCTCATTTCTTTCCATACCCATAGAGGGCAAGAAATAGCCATACTTGGTCAGTGAGAAAATGAAATTAAATGCAAATAGACATGTACTGACTAAATCTGAGTTTCCCAAGGTTATTATTTCCCTAAATGCCAAGTCCCTGGGGTGAAGGAGGGGCAGCATCAGCCTGGGCCAGGGTTGGCAGCCCCATGCCATCAGTGCCCTGAGCCCTGAGGGTAAGGATGGGCACTGGGAGCACTGACAGGGCTGGAGACAGGGATCAACAGGAGGGAAGGGGGTTAACCTGGCTCTATGGGCTGGGCTGGAACCGCCCAGCCCCACCCCAGCCACGGCAGGGACACCTTCCATCATCCCACGGTGCTCCAAACCCCATCCAGCCTGGCCTTGGGCACTGCCAGGGATCCAGGGACAGCACACGTTCTGGGCACCCTGTGCCAGGGCTCCCCATCCTCACAGGGAACAATTCCTGCCCAATATCCATTTACCCTGCCTACAGTATGAAGCCATTCCCCTGGTCCTTCCCCACCTCAGCTGCAGTATAGATCCATGCTGGAAACACAGTGCTTTCTGCTTCATGCTTTGACCTGTTTGCTAAGGAAGAGTTTTCTGCAAGAGCAGGATAAAGACACCTGACAGGACACAGGAACCTGACAGGACACAGGAACCCAGCCCTGCTCTGATCACAAATCCCCACCCGGGTTTTGGTGGCCCTGGTCCCCAAGCAGCACAGCCGCAGTGACAGCTCCTGGCACGGGACAGCAATCCCGCTGACTCACCCAGTACAACTCCTGCCCAGAGCGCTTTTTCCATAAAAATAAACCCAGCCCTAATAAATAAATGCATTCCCATTGTAAAAGCCTGATTGGTGGCTGGGAAGGAAGAGCCTGCGCCCTGCAGCAAAACAGTTTCCCTGTGGATGGGAGACTCCAGGGAAAGCAGGTCAGAGGAGCCATTTCCCCGGGAGGGGAAGGGGAGCAGTGCTTCAGGGGAAGGGGCTGAGCCCAGCACAGGCACTGCTGTGACAGAGCTGGGAGAGAGCCACACTCGCTCACGAGGGGATGGGAGGCTGGCACAGCTCCTGGCAGAGCAGAGCTGGGGGGTACACGAGCACTGAGCAGGGAGCCAAGGGCTTTTGTAAACAGAAGCTCAAACAAACATCTCTCATTTCACAGATGGTGCTCACAATTTACAGCTGGCACACTTAAAGGCCACCTGGACACGCTGGTGCTCGTGGCCGCACGTGAACCTCAATGTCTGCACTGCAAGGGGCTCCTTTGGGAACCCACAGGAGTAACTTCCACAGGAACATCAGCAGAATTCCTTACAGGAAGGGAGAACATCAGAATGACCCAGCTCCTTTGCCTGCAGCTCCACGGTCTGGGTGAGCACAGCTCCCAGCCCCAAAGTGCTGTGGGGCTGCCAGGAGAGCCACGGCCCTGCTCCACAGCTACAAACTGCACAAAACTCTGAACAACACAAGAAAAACACCCAAAGTGCTGAAACAGAGCTCAGGGATGGCTCTCACAGCACCACAGAGAATCTGGCAGCGTTTGAAGGTGCGCAAAACCCGAGGAACCTGCAGAGCCTCGCCACGGCCACAGATCCCAAATGTGGGCTCGATGGTGCCAGGGGAGCAGCAGAACCCCCAGAATGGCAGAGTGCCCATCTGCCCCAGGACACAGTGCCCCAGGCTGCCCAGGACACAGTGCCCGGCTGCCCAGGCTGCCTGCAAAGCCCACAGTTTCTCAGCTCTCTGCACAAACAAAGTGTCTTTATGGAGCCATTATCGGGGCAGCCCCGTGGAGCAGCGGGGCTGGAGCTGCTGGACACTGGCACCATTCACACAGGCTGACCCAGGGCAGGGCTGGGCACAGACTGGCAGCCCTCCTCACCCTCCTCATCCTCAGCACTGCAAGCCCAATCCCCAGCGAGGGCAGAGCCCCACAGAGCTCTCAGAGCCACGGGCAGGCGGGGCAGTGACACCCACACACACTCAGAATAAAACCATTTCTCATTTAGCTTAATTTCTCATTGGAAGATTGGATTAAAGACGCTTGATAGAAAGATTTGGGGTCACACAGATTATTTGTCTTGTGGCATTAGCCCCCTTCAGATCCATTTTTAAACCTTCAGCTCAACACAGACCAAAACCCTGCACATTCCTGCAAGTGCAGAAGTGATCTCACAATCCCTGTGAGGAAAAGCACCAGATGCCACCAGCACTGTCAGAGCCACAAGCTGCCAGTGCTGCCCTGCTCAGCCCATTTCACCTCACAGAACTAAAGGCTCCTGAGCTGGCACAAGCACCTGGGGCAGTGCCAGCCTGCTCACCTAATCCCTTGGGAACAGCATGGTGCCTCCGCTCCCCAGAGCCTCACACACCTTTAGCCCAGTTTTTCTGCTGAATTTCTTTACAACTTCTGTTAAGAGAGAAATTATTAGCAAGAGGCAACTCTTGGAATCTGAAAAATTGTGAATTTGGCAATCAGTCCATGTAAGGTCCCAGCAAGAGCCAGGCTCACAAACCTCGGTCTGTGATAAGACACACCAATTTTTCCCCTCTTGAAGGATAAATAAACCAAAGCCATGCTGTTGTGGGAATGGGATATGGCTAACTCCAGAGCTTCAGCCAGGCATGACAGACAGAGAGAAGCACCTTTACTCTGTGTGTACTGTATGTAAAGCACAACCTTGATGTGAAGATGTCCTACCTTTGGGTGCTCTGTCGTGCCCCATGGCGCTCGTGGTAGGTGGCCCCAGGGAGGCTGAGGAGAGGCCACTGTGGGGCTGCTGCAGCTCAGGGTTTAGTGGCAGCAGGATGGTGATGGAAGCAGAGCAGATGGTGAAGCTGGATGAAGCCTGTGCCTGTTCCACACTTACCTTCCTGCCTGGGAGAGCCACGCAGGGCCTGGAGCCATCCCACACTCTGGAGTGAGAGCTGCACCCCAAACCCAAACCCAAACCCAAACCCAAACCCAAACCCAACCCAGCCAAGGCAATGGCAGCAGTGTCACCATGTCCACAGTGCCTGCTCTGGCACCGGCCATGCCAAACCCTACCAGTGCCAACCCCAGGAAGGGCCCTGTCTGCCCTCAGGGCATGGGGGCTGCTCGGGATGGTGGCACTGGAAATGTCTGGGGCTGTGGGAGGAGCAGGGGGTGGACAGGATGGTGGCCCTGGACTGGGAGGTCACTGGGGTGCCGTGAGGGAGCAGCAAACTCTGGCCCATCCACAGGGAGAGCCCAGGAACACGGGGGGAATCTGCTTCATCTACCCCAGATCTGAAACAGGGAATTGGCTTCATCTACCCCAGATCTGAAATAGGGGAATTGGCTTCATCTCCCTGAAATATCAAACAGGGGAATCGGCCTCATCTCCTGCAGATCTGAGCATGGGGGAATGGCCTCAGCTCCCTCAGATCCGAGCATGGGGGAATGGCCCCAGCTCCCTCAGATCCGAGCACGGGGAATGGCCTCAGCTCCCTCAGATCTGAACACTCTGGAATGGCCTCAGCTCCCTCAGATCCCAGCACGGGGAATGGCCTCAGCTCCCTCAGATCCGAGCACATCTCCACAGCACGAGGAGGGCAGGTTCTGTGGGAAAATGTTGCGGGGCCTGGCAGGAAGGAAATTCCCCCAGCGGAGCCACCATCGCGCGAGGGCTCCGCCGTGGCAACTTCAGGGACTTCATAAATAACTCAGCTGTCCCCAGGGAGGCACTGCTAAGGTCACTGTTTTTTCCCTTGAACTTTCCAGATGAAGGAAGCAATAGCAGAAGCAACAGCACAGATTTGGCCGGAGATCAACTGTACTGACAACAGTCACAGGATTGAACTCAGAAGAAAAGTCCTTTGTGTGTGTTGGAGTTGTCACCAGATGGGCTGGGCAGCACTGGGGAGCTCTGCTCAAAAATATTGCACATGGGCAAAACCATCAGAGCAGGAACCAATGGCAGATGTAACCCACAGTCACCAACTCCACTGCTCAGACCCAGTTAAAAATGCAGGGCACGTGTTTGGTGCCCATTAAAAATTAAAATATTCAATTGTGTTCTTCAGCAAACTGCTGAGATTGAGAATAAGAAACAACTCTGATTAAAGATTAAGGATGGAGAGTCTATAAAACACTAATTACCACTGTACTTACAGGGAATTTGGCCTGTTGGGTTTAATAACTTCTAGTTCGAGATCACTCGAGTTCAGGCTGGGCTGGGGAGCGCTGTTGGAGTTGAGGAAGCTGTTCACGTTTGAAGAGATGACGGATTCCAGGCTGGAGTTGATGATGCTGTTCCTGCTCTCCTCTAAAAAACACCAAAATCCAAGAATCATCAGCTGCCACTGCAGACTAAGAAAGAGCAAAAGGCTGCGAGGGCATTGAGCATTCCCAGGAAACCCTGTCCCATGCAAACAGCGACATCTCCCCAGAGCTCAGTTTGCTACAGACACATCTTACATTAAACCACAAGAAACACTCTTTGGCTCTTTTGGATTGAAGATGCAGCTACATTTAAATGAACACCATTTTTAGTAGAGAAACAGGCACTTTTCTCAAAGCATTAATACCTCACATTGTCAAGGGGATCCAAAATGCCACAACCTGAAAGAAATTGAACTGTAAACTATTTACAGGAATAGGTGACTGAAATCAGCTCCCAAGGGATGGAATGTTTGGGTGACAGAGCAGGAAACACCTCAGATCAGCAAAAGGACAGATCACCCAGTTAAAGCTGCTTCAGCCTTCAACACCAACCACTGTCCCTTTCCTGGCTGGGTCTGAAGGGGAACAGGATCAGTCTCTGCTCCATTTCAGCTCAGCACTTCTGCAATTCAGAGCAGCAGAGGAGCAGAAGTTTGCCTTTGGATCTGATGGGGAATGGGATGTGCTGGGGAAGTGCTGCCATTGCTCTGCTGACAGCCAGAGCTTCTCAGAGATCCCTGTTCCCTCCAGCACATCTGCTGAGATCTGTGTGACTGCAGCAGTGACAATATTGTGCATCTCAGAGAGCCCCACAGCACAGCCCCCTCCTCAGCTCTGTGCCAGGTCACCCAAAATCCCATGAACTCATTTCCAGGAGACGCCTTTGCCATGGGAGCAGTAATTGCAGTTGTGAGAAGCAATTAGCAGCACTGATGGCACGAGAGCAGCCCCAGGCAGAGAGGGGCTGTTTCTGGATGCTGATTTCCTCAAAGACAGGCACCAGCTGGAAAACACAGAGTCCTACTTCAAGGATTCACCTCTCCAAAATTATTTGTCCAGTGCACAACAAGATGGTCAAACGACAACCAAAAAGCATGCAGTGATAGGGAATCCTAGCTCTCAATCCCTTGAAATTCCACCTCTTTTTGAATGAGGAGAATGTGCAATATTAATTTTTATCTCGTGCACGTATAAAGAGTGCAAGAGGAACTCCTGGGTTGTGTGAAAGGTTAATCCTGAGCACACAGCAGAGAGGAACTGCCTGTCAAACAGCCTGGCACGAGGCTTGTCTCTGCCACCACTCCAAAGGGAAAAGCCACATCAGCCAAAGGACTGGGGGTGCCCAATGCCTGATCCTTGTCCTGCTCCTTCTCTGGAGCTGCTGCATCCCCTGGGTACCTGGGCAGAATCAGCAGGAAGGGCTCAGCTGAGGTGGAGCTCATCTTCCAGAGATGAGCCAAAGCCAAGGATGGGTGATGCTGATACACATCAACACGTTCCTGAAACTGGAATTCATTAATCTTGGTCAGCCATGAGCCACCATGGGAACCAGCAGCACAGACATTTCTCTGACTCAGCTGTGAAAGTTGAATCCTCTGGGCTCAGAGGCCACCACTCCTTGTGAAAAAGATGATCCATGCAGAAGACAAGGAGAGAAAAGTGAAGAAAAGCAGAGCACTGACCTCCACAAATACTGACAGGCAGATGTGGGAGCCAGCAGATGAAATAAGAGAGACATTAAGCTGTCTAAGGACCAAAAAACCCCAAATCCCTCTATTTTTTGTGTCTGTCAGAGCAGGTTTTAGTCAAGCCCAGGGACTGCCTGCGCTGAGCCCAGCCTATCCTGAGGCCCTGAGGAGCTGACCTGAGCCCCCAGAGTGTGGACTGACAGCAGCTTTATTTGCAAACATCTTGTGCCCAAGGCTGAAGGCTGGGAATAAGCTCCCTAAGCTTGGCAGATCAGAGTGGATTGTCCCTCTAATCTCCACAGCAGCCACGGCCAGCACTGAGTTAGGAGCCACAGACTGGGAGTGCTTCAGCTGAAGGGGAAGGCAGATCAATGGCAGAGACTGAAACTCTTGCTTTATTTTATTTCCTCCTTTTTAAAAGGCTGAAACTCTATTTTGCTTCATGCTTTTGAAAGCCTGTGTGAAGATTTCTTCACTGGGAGGTTTAATTGGTTTTACAGCTACAAGAGCAGAGCTGCCCATCAGCTCAAGAGCATTTCCAGCACACAGAGGGCAGAACAGCCTTTCATCCCTTACCCAAATTTTGTATTTTCAGTGGGAATTCAGTCAGGCAGAGCCACTTTTGTGCTCCTGATAACTGATCCAGGGCACTTTGGTGACAGTGACCCCAGGGACCAGAGTGGGGATGACAGAAGAACTGATAAGGAACAAAATGGTGTTTGTTGTATTGGTGACACTTGTGTCACAAGAGCCACTCCCTGGGTCAGCTCTGGACAAAAATGTAAATGTTTAACAATAAAATAATCACTATAATCATAGTTAATCATGATTATCTAATCTGCTCCCTGTCCATTGGACAAGATAATTTTTGCCTTACACACAGCTTGGTATGATGAAGGCAAGTGAAAATGTTAGAAAGATATTGGACTTTGATTAACGTATTTCAAGTATGGAAAATCCACTGTTCCATTTAATTTCTTCTAATGTCAAACTGCTCCCAGTCTTAAAAAAAGTGCACCCTGCTCCCATTTTGAATGTTTCTAGCTTTGATTTCAACTTTCAGTTTCCATGGTGCTCAGCTGGGCTTGAACTGCTGTCTAAGCCCTTGTGCTGCACCCTGACTTAGAGCCTTGGTCTGTCTCCAGACCAGTAAGAAAGCAAAGGAAGAAGAACAAGGAAAGGAAACTTCACATATTTCTCCAGTGACATGTGCAGCAGGGGAAGGCAAACTCCGAACAAAACAGCGGTGGCTTCCCAAAATCACAGGAGGTTATAGACTGTCAGGAGGAAAAATGAGAAAACATTGCTTCACAGGGGAATAAATAAATGCAGAAATAAAGAAATGAGCTGAGAAATAAAGAAATGAGTCCTCTCCCAGGCACGGGGACGGCGCATGGAGGCTCTGTCAGCCTGGAGGCTGACAGGCCCCTGCTTAGTTAGCAGCAAATAAATTACTGGGGCTGAAAGTTTTCAAAAGCAGCGTTTGATATTTGAGGCTTCGGCGAGAATCGTCCCACACCATTTCCAGAGCACGCTCTGGGGCCGCCGCTGCTTCCTCAAACCCACGCGGATCTTTCCGACAGCCTCCGAAAGGAGAGTGCCTGGTAATTAACAGTAACTCAATCAGACAAACCCACGTGTTTGGAGAGTCAGCAAAGTCCACAGCGAGCACTGTGTCCACCCTGGGGACTGTCCCCAGCCCTGCCCCGCTCCTGGCTCCACCTGTGCTTGTCCTGCTCACCCAGAGACTCTCCTGCTTTTTACCAAACTGGGAGAGCTCCCTGAGTGCAGCTGCCTGGCTCCAGGAGCACAGGGCAGGAAGGTCCAGAGAGCTGGGAACTGGGTTTGCTGTGTAACATGAAACAACAGCCTGAGCAGACACATTTCTGCCACCCCACCAGCGGGGCTGGGGCCTTGGCTCCGTCACCCGAATATCTGGAGCATCAATTAGTGACAGAAATGGAAAGATGAGCTCCAACATTTTTAAACTGCCACGGTACATAATCCTCAGGAAAATGCCGAACCTCCTGGCCGAGTTTTCCTGTCTGTAAAAGGCAAAGTGCCTGGGGACATCCCAAAAGGGCCGCGCTGTGGGGACGCCGGCGGGTGGCCGCCCTGGCCACAGGTGTGGCACCCCCGTCCTGGCAGCTGATGGCAGCGATGACGGGTCCAGGAACATGAGAAGGGGACACGCAGGGGCCCGTCAGGTGGGGAGGGGACAGCAACACTTTATCCTATGCAGAGGCAGCCTCATGTCGAGCCCTGGTTAAGGGCTTGGATGCCGGGAGAGATTCCACTCCCCACCAACGCGACAGCGGAGGAAACCGAAGCCTGACCCTGTTATGGGATCATCCCTTCCACTGACAGCAGGAAAACTGCATGGGAATGGCACGGGAATGACAATCAGTTAGGGATGATTAGGGCAGAGCTGGAGGGCACTCACGCTTCTCGTTGGGCTGGGCTGTGTGGAACAGCGTCAGCGGCCGCTCGCTGCACGAGGGAGGCTTCGACTCCGTGCTCTTCTTGCGGGATAACAGCAGCTGCGAGTTCGACGCTGGAGCCTCTGGCACCGTGTTAAATATCTGTTAAAAATAATAAACAAGCTGTTCTTTGGCATCACCCCGTGGAACAGGACAGCTGCTCACCTGCCCGGGCTGCACCGCTCCCCAGCGCAGCCTCCGAGGATGACGGGCACTCAACAGGGCAACGTTTTGGGGACAGATCCCTAAATTCCACATTCCCACTCCGTCTGCGCTCCTCTTTTTTTATCCAAGCTGTGAAGAGCCCTGACAATGGTATTCTGCTGAATTTTTCGGGTGCAGGTGGTGATGAGCAGCCCAGACAGACCAGCCAGTGTCCCCTGTGTCCCCGCACAGCGTGACCCCGGCGCCCGCGCTCCCACGGCTGCAGACCAGCTTGGGAAAGTCTTTGCAACTTCCAGCCACAGCTGTCAGAAAACTGAGTAATCACATTTTTCTCAAGGGGATGAAATTTTAAAACTGCAGGAACCCAAACAGCAGCAGCCTTGCTGGTTGCTGATATTTGGTTATTTATGGTTCCTCTCCTGGACCCCCAGGCTCAGACAGGGGCAGTGATCCCTCCAGAGCAGCTCTCTCAAAGTCTCCCTCCATCGCTGGAGCCCATTAAATCCATTCCCCAGTGTCTTTCCTGCTCTACCTGCCCCTGCCAGACACACAACTGGCATGGCCAGGGTTTCCCAATAGGAAAAGCAGATGTTGGCCCAGCTCTCTGTTCAACAAAAAACTGGATGTGGACTTAGAGCAATGCCACCCCAGCCAGGGCAAGCTGGTTTCTACTTCTGCTTTTGCCACCCAAATGCACAAATTTGTTACTCCTTTCCATCAAAGCCAGACTAACAGAAGATCATAATCAGGGAGCGCCTGAATTTAGAAGAAAATGGTATTTTTTAGCTGATGCAGCCAAGGAGGGACAGCCAGGACCACACGGCCCCACCGAGCCACCACTGCTCCACTGATGGACCACAACATCCATGGCCAACAAACACAAATGCATCAGGATCCAGAGCAGCACTGGGGATAAAGCCAGTGTTTGGATAGATGGAGATTTAATCAGCCAAGCAGGAGCCAGCCGAGGTGTGCACCTCACACTGGTTTCCTTTAGCGCTCGCCTCTCTTGAAAACAAGGACAAATTCCCATTAAATAGTGGGAACAGGGGAGAAAGGGAATTTCTGTGATGGAGACACAGACATGCTGACTCACACTGGGCTGACCATAAACAAGGCTGGCTACCAGCAGCACTGCTTACACAACCACAGCCCAAGCAGGAGGTGCCAGCTGCCCCCTGGCAGTGGCCACTGGCCATGGGGAGACAGGGGGGCCTGGGAGAGGGGCTAAAATGGGCAAATAGAGACCAATCCCTTTCCATAAACTTCTGACGTGAAAGGAGCGAGGGAAGCTGTTACCTTCTCATGGTTTTCTATTAAAATTTCAATCACAATGTTCTGGAATTTGATGTCCATAATGGCAGCGACTGTTTCCTCTTGAGGTCGAAGCAGCGTCGGCCCAAACACCACACCCAGATTAGCAACAGTCATCAGGTTCTGCTTGTGATTATCTGCAACTCTGAGAAAAAAAAAAAAAAAAAAAAGAAATGAAGTAGGTGATGGAACTAATCCACAGGGAACCCCCTCCCTGCCCTCCTTGCCTCGTGGCTGGCACACGGCTTACAACGCTGTTTACATTTTTCACGCTCCTGGTGAGCTCCTTGAAGGCTCAGCCATGTGGAAAAGTACAAATTTAACTGTTGTGTTCCTGCAGATCTTTCAGCCTCCATGAATTGACTAATCTCATAAAACCCCAACCCCACGCCGCCACTGAGCCTCACGCTGCAAACCACTCCCAGGAAAACATCTTGAATCATTAATGCTTAAAACCCTTCTGAAAACAAATTGTTGGACCTCTGACACACGCTGCTCTCCAACTCAATGAGTGACCTCACATGTTCCAAGGCCAATTCCTTCCCAGCCATTCCAGCACCAGAGGTCAGCCCCAGCCAGGCCAGCTGGAAGGCCAAGATGGCTTTGCCCCCTGATCCCCGTGCCCCACGTGTTCCCTCTTGTGTGCCACAGGAACCCCCCCAAAGTTGGGGACACAGGGACACCTGAACCTTCCTCCCTGCCACCTCCATCTGTTGTAGCTCACAAGAGGGCACAGACAGCTCAGCAAAGAGAAGCAGCTCCCACTGAGGATGTGGCACCCTGGTTATGGTGTTCCAGGGTTTTCCACCCTTTTCCATCCAAATTTCACCTGAATCAGCAAAGAACTCATCCCTGAATACAGCAGGGGAGGCAGCAGATGGGGACCCCATCACAAGGGGCTCGGACACAGGGCCCGTTTAGCTCCTCCACAGCAAGGTCAGCCCTACTCGCTGCCCAGCAGGAAACCTCACCCAGCACACTGTCCATCCCTGGGATGGCAAGCCCCTCCACCGAGTCTCCATCCCTGAGATGGCAGAGCTGTCACCTCCACCGAGTGTCCATCCCTGGGATGGCAGAGCTGTCACCTCCACCGAGTCTCCATCCCTGAGATGGCAGAGCTGTCACCTCCACCGAGTCCATCCTGGATGGCAGAGCTGTCACTCCACCGAGTCTCCATCCCTAGATGGCAAGATTGTCAGCCTCCACGAGTCCTCCCTGGATGAGAAGCTGCCCCCTCCATCCGATCTCTCCTGGATGGCAAGCTGTCACCTCCACCGAGTTCCATCCTGGGATGGCAGACTGCCACCTCCACCGAGTCTCCATCCCTGGGATGGCAGAGCTGTCACCTCCACCGAGTGTCCATCCCTGGGATGGCAGACTGCATTCCTCCACCGAGTCTCCACCCTGAGATGGCAGACTGTCACCTCCACCAAGTGTCCTCCCTGGGATGGCAGAGCTGTCACCTCCACCGAGTGTCTATCCCTGGGATGGCAGAGCTGCCACCTCCACCCAGTCTGCTCTCCAAGCAGGGAGGTCCTGCCCAAAGCCCTGGGGAGCTGGCAGGACCTGCCCCTTCCCCGTAACTCCCCCCACTGCCAGGAAGCTCTGAATGTTTTGAATATTTGATCAGCAGCCTGCGGGAAATCTCCAGCATCAGAAAGGGCTGGGGGAGAGGGGCTGCCCTGGAGAGGGACTCCAGCTCAGCCTTGCCAGAGGTGACGTGGTGCCCACAGGGCTGCTCCACCCTGGCCATGCCCATCCCTGGGCGGGCACAGAGCCTCTTCCTATCCCCATCCCATCCTGGGGCACAGAAGCCTCTCCCCACATCCCATCCCTCTCCCCATTCCCTGGGCGGGCACCAGAGCCCCAATCCCACACCCATCCCTGTCCGAGCCCTCCTGTGTGGACAGAGAGCCTCTCCCTCCCTGGGGTCACAGAGCCTCTCTCCCATCCCTTGTGGCACTAGAGCTCCCCCCTGTGGAGAGCTCCCCATCCCCATCCTCATCACAGCCAAGAGCTCATGGCCACACCAGCACTGTCAAGCTGGCAGGGAGAAACTCTCTTGAGGGAATCACAACCTCATGGAGCAGCAAGAGAGGCCAGAGAAATCCCACCAGAACCATCCTACACCATATAATATTTATACAGGGACTCAGACCTTCCCCCCAGTCCCACTCACAACTTCCTGACCAACACACTCACAAAGCCCAATGACAATTTTTGCATTGCAAAACTGCATTTCAGACACATTCACGTGCTCCTAACTGGATATGGAAAAACGCAGCTGCAATTCAAATGGCTTTGAAAAGCACTAATAAAATAATAATTTTAATGATTTTCTGTGGTTAGTAAAACAATGTTCATTTATAAAAACAACAACTGAATTGATCTAAGTCGCACAAAATGAGGTGCCTCCATTTCTCATTACCGTTACCATGTCCTACATCACTCTAATAAATTGCACTGTCACCAGCTCATTACAGAGAGGCAGCTGAGCGTGCTCCTGGTAATTATTTCAGACTGGGCTATTAACAGTCCCCCAGCAGGACACAGTTCCACAGCACCGGCCACGGAGCTGCCAGGGACTGCCCACTCACCCACAGGGTGCTGGCCCTCATTTCCACCACCAAACTCCTCCTCACTGGATTTTCCTTTGCCTCTGGAAGCGTGGGAGCTGTTCTACAGCTGTGCAATCTGCCTCCTTTGTGCAATAAACCTCAGTGGCACATGAACTCCTGCTCCCCACCCCGGGTACTTTTCCAGCAATAGCCGTCCCTGTACCAGGTCACCACAGCCATGCTCCAAAACATGATTCACCTTTCACATCCTTCAAATTCCCCATCCATTACCCACAGGATAATTTACTCTAAATTATACTCTTCATCATCCTTTGTACTAGGAAATAACGCCGCAGTTTCTAAAGATGGGTGTTCTCAGCCCAAAGTGGGTTTAATGCCGGGGCTGTTTGACAGGGACTGTCAGTGCCATTCCTGAGCTGCTCTTTACAAGTTTTCCAAGCATTCACTGTATTTTCCTTTTAACCTGCTGCTTCTTTCTGGCCCTTGATGCGCTCTGAGCGAACTGAACCGTCATTAATTTCTATGGGTCCTTTTTCTGCTCCCCACTTTACGGGAGTCACTTCCAGCACAGGAGGAAGCAACAGCTAAAGGAGGGATGTGCAGAACCTCCTCACTCCTGTTCAGGGCTCACAGTGGGCCAGGTTATCACTGGCTTTGGGGTCTGGGCTGTTCCTGCTCCTCACAGCACCCAAAGGTGCCTCTCTCAGGGACCAGGGGGTGCTCAACCTGGTGGGGTGGGACAGGGCAATGTCTGAGCTCAGCACTGCTCCTGACCCCCTTGGTGCTGACCCAGCTGGACACTGGCAGCACCCAGCAATGCCATGGGACCCAGCCCTGCCATCCATGGGGACAGCCCGGGCTGGGACCATCCCCACAGGTCATCCATCCCCAGGGTGTCCCTGGACACTGCTCCCTTCACACTCCCTGTCAGCAAAACAAAGGAGAACGGGAGCCCAGTAAATCCGTGGTGGGTGTTAAATTAGATTATGCCCGGGTTGCCTGGATACTGTATAATCACTGCCATGACCAAACACATTTAATACGGGGTAATTGGTTGGCAAGGTTCAGACAGGGGAAGCAGGGAACAGTAAATATTCCGGGGCTGTCAGAGCTCCAGTGGGTGCTCCTGGCTCTGCTCCCACAGAACTCCTGCTTCCCGTGTCTGGAATCACTTCCTACCTGTATTTTATATATGTATTTATATATATGCATACACCTTTGTGTATGTATTTTATATATAAACACACATTTTATATATAGATACATATTTTATAGATAAAATGTAGGTATCTGAGTCTCAGCCAAAAGTGCCATTATTAGTTCAAATATCTTCCCTGATTCAGAACAAAATCTCTGAGCAAACAACCATCTGTAGGGAACAAAGGAGAAGTCTGGAGTGTTTCTATTTCTATGCCTGGGACAAACCTTTGAGAACAAAGTGCTTGTTGTGGCTGGCCGAGCAAGTCCTCCTAGGATGGAAAACAATGCAGCTCATTCCTCTTGTTACAGGTAAAAATCCATCCCCTGTCTGCCACCACCAGCAGAGCTTGTGTTTAACATGAAAAGCCAATCACACAGAGGCCAGCAATGACCAGAATTATTTATGCTGTTCTGGGTAGTTTGATAGAAAATTAAACACTGCCCTATGATCCTGGACTTACATGGAAGGTGAAAAGGTCTGCTCACTCAGACCCATGGTGGATTTCCCAGCCTCGGGAATGTGTCTGATGGCTGGGAAGCAGCAGGTGTTTATGGCAGGAATGTTGTGACTGGCACCCAGCACAGAGCTGGTGAAACCAGTGATGCAATTCCAGCTGCAGCAGCACCCACTGGTGTCCCAGGCAGCTAAATCAGCCAACCACACATTCCTAAACCGTTCCTAAAAGGCTCATGTGCATCGGAGGAGGTGACAGGGACAGCAGTGGCTGCTGGCAGATGGCCATGGAGAAGCAGGGAGCACGACCAGATCCACTTCATCTTGTGTTCAAAAGCCATGTGCATGTGGCACCTGGGGACATGGGCTAGTGCTGGGGAATGGCTGCAGATGATGATTTCAGTGGGCTTTTCCAACTTTAAAGATCCCATGATTGCCAGGCCGGAGCAGACAGGCACAGAAAGGCCACACTTCACTGCACAGAACCCATGGATAAACCCACCCTGTTTATGGAGGCTCCAGACTGCCTGTGCTCCTCAGGCTGCTCTGGGTGCAGGGAGCTCTGCAAGGGCAGCCCAGCAGCAAACTGGGCTGACTCAGCCCCACTGTGGGATCAGGAACACGGGCAATATGGACAAACCCAGCTCTGCCATGGGCTCACAGCTCTGCAGCTTCCCCACCGCCCCGGGGCCAAGCCTGAGCAATGCACATGAGGACAGCAGATCCAGGAGGAGGACAGATCACCAGGGAACGACAAAACCTCCCAGTGAACACCAGGGGAAACGCTCTGAATGCCAAACCCTTGCTGCTCTCGGGTTCCCTGCTCAGCTGAGACCAAACGCTGATTCCGGGTGCTCTGACTTGCTCCAACAAGACTCGCTTTTCCTCCCGGGTGGATCTGGCCACAGCTGGATGCTTGGGTTCACTCCCAGGGAAAAAAAAAAAGGGGCTGGTGTTGCACTGAGCAGACAGCGAGGCCAAATGTGAGGCTGAGTATCGGCGAGCCCGATCAGCGAATGCCGAGCGTGCCGAGGCTTGCCGGGAAAACACGCAGGGAGTCAGCCTTCCCAGCAGACAAGGACGGCTCCCAACGCCATCCTCTGCATCCTCTGTGGCTTTGGGCAGGCTGAGCTCCATGGGGGGATCTCAGAGTGATCCCAGCCCTGCTCAGCAGCCCTCAGTTTAGGGCTGAGTGGCACCAGGCTGGCACATTCCCTGTGCCCGGCACGGCACACTGCGAGCTTCCAGCAACACCCCTGGGAAAGCCACAGAGCTGATGGTAAACATCACCGTGGCTTCCACCTGCACAAACACAGCCAGCAAAGGGGCCTCACCTTCAAACAGCCCTGGGGATGGGGATGGGGCTGGAACAGAGCCTGCCACGGCTGCAAACTGTGCCCGGTGCCAAAGCCACCCCAGTGCGACAAAGCCCTCTGCACAGGCAGGTTCTCCTCCAAAACCAGACCTCACCGGTGCAGTCCCATTGCAATAACAAACCCACAGGGCCAGCAGGGCAAGGAGAGCCCCAAGGAGCAGCCCTGGGTTAACAAGGAATCCTTTGAAAGATGTGCCGCACGGCGAGCAGACTGCAACCTGCTGCGTGGAGAGCAGCCAAAGCAAACAGCTCCCACAGGGCCCAGGGCAGGAACAGCTCAGCTCAGCAAGTGCAGCTCCCACAGCCCTGCAGGGAATCATCCCCAGCCCAACTGGGTGACACAGCCATGGGCACGAGTGCCTGCTGCTCACCTGCACCTTCACACCAACAGAGAGGGGGGTGGACCCTTTTCTTTCCCTTAGAGGTATTTCGGAGCTCATTCACTTCACAAATGCAAGGTTAGAGCTTATCCCTCCAAAACACTGAATTCCTAAAAGGCAGGGTTGGAAGAAAGGGAATATAGGAACAACCAGCTTTCAGAACTAACAGGAACCAGCTTTCAGAACAGCAGGAAAAATACTTGTGCCTCCTTTCCCAGTGGGACAAGGTTTTGCCCAATGATTGGAAACAACCCTCACTCCCTCAAATCTGTGCCCCCTGCCACACACATGTGGGTTGGAATTTGATGGCCTTTAAATGTCCCTCCCAACCTCAACCTTTCTGTGATTCTGCAGCCCAGGGATCACTCGAGCATCCTGGCAAAAACTGCAGCTCAAAGGTATCTCAGCACTGGTGATTTCCACTGCGCTTTCTTCTGTTGAAAAACTGACTAAAATCTCTCAGAGTTTGGCTCAGTGCTGGGTCTGTTCCCACAGAGAAATCAAGGGATGTGCTCATGAAAACATCTCCATCCCACTCTGTCTGCGGGGACGGCACAGACACCCCAGGGAGCCTCCAGCCACTTATTGGAAATCTTTTGCTCACTCTCGATTCAATCTCTTTCCATACCCAGTTTCAGTTTCACTGTGATAAACAATTAAAAAGAATCCAGATAATTATGTGCTATCAACAACCTCTACCCAACAACACCAAGTTCAGACACCAGCCCACAAGAATTCACACTTGAGGAATGCAAAATGCCCGGTGCTGCTCCTGGAGATCCTGCAGGAGCTTGGCAGAGATGTTCAACCACAGAAACTCCACAGCAAACCCAGGGTAAATCACTACACCAGGTTGAGGGTGTCAGCTTTAGTCCAGGACCCCCATTATCCTATCTCCAGGCTCGGGTTTTGTGCAGGATATGGAGCAAGAGAACCGAATAAAGAACACTACAGACCCTGGAATACATTTCCCTCCAGCTGAAAACTGGAAAGCCTGCACAAAATACAAGGAGCTTTTAGAGCAGCATGGAAAGAAAAGCTACCAGCACCCACACAACTGCTCCAGGGACAATCCAGACAGAGGGGGTTAAAAGTTCATTTGCAGAAGCAGAACAAAACCTTTTTGCTAATTTACACATTACAGGAAGCCAAGGCCAAAAAACCCAGCAAACACCTACAGGGCTTTTTGTGGTGGTTTTTGATTCTGCAGAATCTCGTATTAAAAACAAAAGCAGAGGAGTACAAGGCAGGCACAGAGTGCTGCAGGGCTGTCTCGCCTCTGCGGAAGCATCAGCAGCTCCTCCACGTGCACGAGAGGAGAGCAAAGGGCAAACCAAAGGTGTGGCTGTTCCCATCGAGGATCTGGCACCTCCAGATCACACAACCACAGAATGCATTGGGTTGGAAGGAACCTTGAAGCCCATCTCATTCCAATGAGGGAAAAAGGGAAAGGGGTAAAAAAGCACAGCATGAAGCTGACCCAGGAGAGCCGTGCTCCAGGCATGGTTCTCCCAGCTCCTGCAAGGCAGAATGTGCCTACAGGGAGTCAGTCTCCTTCCAGGTGCCCTCCCTTTTGCTACCCACATCCTTTGGTCACTTGAACTCTGGGGCTCTGCCTGGGATGCAGCAGTGCCACGATCCAGAAGGAGAAAAAACAGGCACTGGGCACAAAACTGGCATTCCTGAAGGCAGCAATGAGGATCACTGCTGGCCCAGCCCCACCGCCTGGAGACATCTCCCTGCTTGCTCCTGGCAGCCAAATCAGGAGAGCAGCACATGGGACACGAGCATCTCAGAGGCCTTAGTGGCTAGTGGAAATTTCCAGAACGTCCTGGACAAGAATGACTTACTGGAAGCAATACATAAATCAAGCAAATGAATAGTTACCAGACAGCAGCATAAACAGCTGCCACGGGGATGAAATCAGCCCTGCTGTGCCAAGAGGCGTCAGCCTCCTCGCCGGCTGCACCTTCGGGGGAAAGAGGCAGAACAATGCCAGGGAAAGCACATTCCTGGGGGAGCTGGCACCCCTGGCCTGGCACAGGTGCCCTGGTGGGTTCCTGGAGCTGTTGGGTGTGGGGAGCACAGGAACAGCTCCCGTGGGGCTCTCCAGGGCAGCGCGGCCCCGAGCGCGGCGCAGAGCTGCTCCACGCCGAGCAAAACAAGCCCTGGCTGTATTTTTAGGCAGAAGACCTGGAGGAATTTTCTGCTGTTCTCCTGTGCCAGCAATCCCTGGTTGAGCAGCGTGCCCTCCTGAAGGCGCCGTGCTCCATGGCCACCCCCTGCCCCGTGGGTTCTTCTCCAGATCCCCATTAGCAGCTGCCCCACAGAGCCCATGGCAACCACCGCCCTGATAACAGCAAACAATTTGTGCAGGAGATAACCATCACTGTCATCTTGGTTAAAACACGTAAACTAGAGAACACCACCGCAGCAAAACCAAAGGGAACCAGCCGCTGTTGCCCAGGAGAGCGATTAGAGATAATTAATTCTGCTGAGCACACGTACACACAGCTCGGCTGCAGCTCTGCCATGGCCCCCACCTTGGTGCCACAGATCAGGGGTGATGCCCACCCACAGGAGGGTCTGGGAGCCCCACAGAAAGGGCACGAGCCCGGCACCATCTGTGCTGGACTCACTGCCACGAGAACCAAGCAAAGCTCAGGTGTCAAATTATGGCCACGCATGAAAAATAATTCCCTAAATGCTTGAAATATAATCAGAGTGAAATCCTCCTGCTCCGCACCTCCACAGCATTGACTCCTGGGTGAGAAAGTACATTATAAAAGGAGAAAGAGACGGGGATGATATTGCAGCTCCTCTAACAAAAACAGCAATTCTCTGCAGCCAGCTCCACTCCAGCAGCACTCCTGGCACAGCCACCACCAGCCCAGCAGCACCATGGGCACCTCATTTCATTTCAATTCATCTGGCATGAAGAAAGATTGGTTTAGTCATAGAATAACAGAGCAGTTGGGGCTGGAAGGGACCTTAAAGCTCACCTCATTCCAAAGCCCCTGCCATGGCAGGGATATCTTCCACTGTCCCAGGGTGCTCTAATGTCCAGCCTGGCCTTGGGCACTGCCAGGGATCCAGGGACAGCCACAGCTGCTCTGGGCACCCTGTGCCAGTGTCACCCAGGCTCACAGGGACAATCCAGGCTGCAGGTGCTGAGGGGGTGAGATTCCCCTCGGGAAAACATCAGAACTATGAGATCTCCTCCCCTTGGGGAACAGCAAATCCCAGCTGGGTCATCACAGGGATCCTGGCAGTGGGGAACATGTCCCAAGAGGAAAATTAAAGGTTTCACCTACTTATAGGTCAAAGAATAGAACTGTAACACAAGTGGAAGCAGGGTGTGCAGAGCAGAGGATGGAGTTGCAGCATTCCTGCAGAAGGAGCAGGGATGGGCACTGCTCCTGCCCTCTGTGCCACAGGGAACAACTGCCTGGACATATGGACGTGAGGCAGGAGGCAGCACAAAGATGCAGTAAGGCAGAAATTGAAATCATTTCCCATCACAATGCTCCTCTCCCTCCACCCCATCTGGGCCTGTTCCCAGATTTGTCCTCTCCCTCCTGTCTCTGCACCCCAGTTCTGAGGCCCCCAGCTGCCATGGACCCCACACTCCTGTGCTGCAGGAGGAAAGCTGAACCACATCACAGGCACTCACCCTGCCCAACACTGCAGTTATTAATTGCCCTTTTTGAACATATCAGCTTTCTTAGCACGTGTATTACTGTTCATAAAACTGCAGCCCCATCAGATGAGGAGCCCCACATCCCTCCTCAGTGCAGCAGAGCACGTACACCCCAAAAACACAGAAGCCAGAAATTACCCAGGACTGGCTTTCATTACTTGACCAACTCAGCCCAAGTTCTGGTTTCAGTGTCAGAAAACTCCGCAGCAACGCTGTGAGAATTTTTTTAGCTCATCTGATAAACATGAAAATCTTGATTATTCATATGTTACTTAAAATAAAAAACCCAGACAGAAACACGAGACAATCCCCTCCAAGCAGTGCAGCCCAGCTTGGCAGGGCCACCCAGAGGCCCTTTGGCTCTGCCCCAATGGGCTGTGGGTGCCCCAGGGATGCTCTCAGCTCACCCAGACCCCGTCCAGAGCATCCCCCCCAGAAGGGCCCTGTCCCTTCTAACACAGCCCTTCCCTCCAAACATCTGCTGCAGATGTGAAGATTTCTCTCTGTTCTTGTCTTTCATCCAGCTCAATGGCACTGCAGCCTCAAACAGCTCCTTTGGAAGAGTTATGGACATGAGCCCTGGCCCCAGCTGCCCCTGGATTGGGGACTGCCCCTGGATCAGGGGCTGCTCCTGGATCAGAGGGTGTTCCTGGATCAGGAGAACCCAAAGATGCCCAGAGAGGCCCCAGAGATGCTCAGGGAACCCCTAAGGATGTTCAGAGAATCCCCAGAGATGCTCAGGGAAGCTCCAGAGATGCTCAGAGAATCCCCAGGGATGCTCAGGAACCCCCAGAGATGCTCAGGGAGCCCCAGGGATGCTCAGGAAGCCCCAGGGATATTCAGAGAACCCCCAGGGAGCTGTGAGCCCATGCCCAGGTGCTGTGAGCCCATGCCCAGGGCTGGCTGTGCCCCTGCCTCCCCAGCCCAGGATCCCCCCAGGAATGCTCCAGGGCTGGAGAGCTCAGCAGCCTCTCGCTCCTCAACTTCCTGCCTTTCTCTGAGATAATTTTTTTCCTATTAAATAACACTATGAGCTGTTCCTCTTCCTAAAATAGCACACACCACCACACACTCTGTTTGTTTTGTTTGAATTCCTTCCCCACTAAAGCAGCACAGACCCCACTGTAAACCTGCCTCGTCACTCCATGTCTCTACTCCATCACCAGATTTTTCCTTTGGAAGGAAAACATTTCAGCAATTAGAGATTGCTAAATCACAGAATCCCAGGATGGTTTGGGGTGGAAGGAACCTTCAAGCTTACTCAGTGCCACCCCCTGCCATGGCAGGGACACCTCCCACTGTCCCAGGCTGTTCCAAACCCTGTCCAGCCTGGCCTTGGACATTTCAGGGATCCAGGGATCAGCTCCAGCTGCTCTGAGCAATCCCATCTGGCTGATGGAAGCACCAGGAACCACTTGGCCTTGGCTTCAGAAGGTTTGAAACCAACACCTAACCCAGCAATTTGGTTTTCAACAGCCTTGCCAGGGACTCCATGGAGCAGACACAAAGCCAGGCCACAAGAAAGCATCTGGAGTTGTGTTTAAGCCTATTACAAGTATCATTTGTTATTTTTCCTTTTAAACAGACAATTTGGGTTCTTGCAGATCTTCTCCTGAGCGTTATCCCCATGAAGTCACTGCCCAGCTTTCCCAATCCTGCCCCATCCCTTTGCCAACAGCAAAGGCAGCTCCAACCCCGCAGCCTTGAGGCTGCCACAAACACCTGATGATGCTTTCACTTCTAAAACACTAATCAAAGGTTTCCATGGCAACCTGCAGGAGCAGGAAGAAGATGGGAAATTACAGGTCAGCGCTACCACTGAAAGAAAAAAATTATCCCATTCCTTCGCCCTCGCAAAGTTTCAAGGCAACACAAAAATATTGATTCATCAGGGTGCAGAAAGGAGGAAAATACGCCCCACAGTAGCCGTTTGTTGAGCAAAGAAATCACTTTTAGTCTTTTAATGGCAGATTTGCTCTGAAACCACGTGAGGAGCTTCACATCTGCTCTGCCCCCTGGACAGCCTGGGCGGCCAAACCCATTCCAGGCCATAAAAACAACATGAGATTCCCAGGAGTGAATGGGTTCCTGGTGCTGCTGTGGGGCTGGGGGCTCCCTCACCCCTCCTCTCCCCTCCCCACTCGGTCTCTCAGCCCTCCGTTCCCTCACACACTGGTTTCCAGTTGCCAACCAGATATGACTCAACCCCACACACACACAGAAGGAAACTTTTCCACCACTATTAACTTTCAGAGGAAGTGGAAAAAAAGGAGAGAAAAACACATCAGTCATAGACGTACTTTGCCAAATGGTTCATCAGCAAGTGCAGCATCTGCCTGTTTTTCTCCGGGAGCCGATGGACGAGGCTGTGGATCTCCGACACCCGCGACTCCTGGTTCTCCAGCTCTGTGGGGGGATGGAAGAGGATTTATCTCCCCATTTGGGGTGGTTATGGGACCAATGCTGTCTCTGACAGACATCCCAGGGAGCTGCTCCATCCTACAGCAGGCACACTGCGGATACTGCCCCTTCTTCCCAAACCCAGGCTGCTGTTCCCAAAGGAAGGAACCCTCATGGGTGAAACCACGAGCTGGGAGCAGAAGCCATGTGAGCAGAGTGGAGAGCAGGGCAGGGGCTGTCACCAGAGTGACTGCAGCCACAGAAATAGGGCACATCACTGTGCTCAGTGTGACCAGAGCAGGGCAGGGGCTGTCACCAGAGAGACTGCAGCCACTGGAATAGGGCACATCACTGTGCTCAGTGTGCCCAGCACAGGCCAGGCTGCAGTACCTGCTGCCCCACGGGCTGCTGGGGTCCATGGGGTCACCAGGGAGCTGCTGGAGGAGCCCAGCACTGCCATGGACCACGGGCCCTCCTGCCATCCCACTCCCATATCCACAGGCTGCACGGCTGCCAAGGGAAAATTCCCTGCTCCCAGCAAAGCCCCTCGCCCTGAGGGGCAGTGAGAGGAACATGGGACCAGATATCTGAAACCCAGGGAGCCCCTCAAACATGGCCTGGACATCTGAACCCCAGAGAGCCCCTCAAACATGGCCTGGACATCTGAACCCCAGAGAGCCCCTCAAACATGGCCTGGACATCTGAACCCCAGAGAGCCCCTCAAACACCATGGGTGCTGTTCAACAGCAGCGCCCAGCACCGTTTGTGCTTCCTCCCCTCTGTCACCCCACCCACCCTGTCCCCTCTGTCACCCTCTCTGCTCTCCAGGACAGCCCCAGAGCTCAGTGGGGACCCAGCAGCACAGGGGATGGCAGCCACTGGCAATCACAGCTCCTCTTGGGGAGCGGGGCCACAAACATCCACAAACTCACTGGCTGCTTTGATGAAGCTCCTTTGAAACTGGTACATCATGAGGGGCCCTGGGAGCATTCTGGAAGATAAAAAGGAAACAGGCACAAAACACATCTGAGGAACGCAATCCACACAAACAAAGCTCTGCCCCAAACTCAGCTCCATTTTGAAAAGTGCAGAATGAAGCAACAACAACTCTAATTAATTCCCTTCAACAGAAGGAATAAGATCTATGTGAGGACCTTTGATTTATTCATCGCTAAATTAATCTTTAATTTTAGCATTCCTTCAGTAACACAGCTTCAGTGCATCACTGAGCCCCTGATTTCCAAGGAAGCTTGAAAATAAATTAAAAAGATAAACAAGCCTACTTGTAAAACTTTCCCAATCCCCACTGCCATGGTCTCCTCCCACCAGAGGGACACACTGGTGCTGCCTACATTCCTCTCTGCTTTGCCAACAAGTTCAAACTCCAGAGCAAAGGTTGCCAATCATGCAAAACTCGGTGATTTTCTAGGCTGAGATCCACCAAGCTAATTACACTGATCACCCTAATTGGATTTAGGCTCTCTCTCGTGTTCCCTCTCTCCCAGCACACAACAGTGACTGAGAGCAGGGAGCTGTGGTCACAACAGGTAGAGGCACGCTGTGCTAATGAGATGCTGCTGGCTGCCAACACCCAGTCCTGTTGGGAAGATCCCCAGGGTGATACCAGATCTCCTGACACACAGAAATCAGAACTACAACAAAGCTCCAGTTCTGGAAAAGCTCCTGCCCTTACAGAGCACTGCCCTCCCCTTCTGCCACAGCTCAGGAGGTGAAATCCCACCAGGAGAAGCTCAGGGAAAAGCTGAAATCAAGGCAGGGAATTCAAGAATGATTTTTATTTAATCCTGTTTGTATAACACGTGCATCTGTCAGAGCTGAGTGTGTTGATCCTACTCAAACATGCTGGAGAAGCCAGAATCAATTCCCTAAGAGCAGTTTCTGCCCAGTTTCTCTCCAAGTGCTGTAGTTTAGGGTCTGCAGTAACAGGCAGTAGCACCCCAGACCCCTCCTGAAGCCAGGTGAGGCTTTTCTCCTTACCTCAGGTACGTTTTCAGTGCACTAGTAATGGTCTTGATCTCCCATTCTGCACAGATCTCTGTGTCTGTCTCTGTGGCTGTTTTGGGATCTATTGAAAAAGATAAAAAAAGAGATAACTGAAGGAAACTGAAGACAATTGGAGGTGATGCCAGCTCAGCTTAGTGGGGACACCAGCATGGGGTTCATCACCCAGGACAGGCCAAACTCATGGGAAAGGAAAAGGGAAGAAAAAGGGAAGGAAAAGGGAAGGAAAAGGGAAGGAAAAGGGAAGGAAAAGGGAAGGAAAAGGGAAGGAAAAGGGAATCCTCCATCCCCAGCAGGGCAGGGGCAGCATGGCTTGGAAGAGTGAACACATCAGAAATGTAAATTCACACAAAGATCATGTGTGTCTCAGAAATCACACAAATGATCTCCATCCTCCTGAGTCAATGCCCAGGAAACTTCCTACAGCACTGCCTTGACAAGGAGAGAATTTTGATGGAGCCAAGATAAGCTTGGCATAGTAAAAAAACCAACAAAACCCCCCAGAAGTTCTGTCTTTTTTAAAAAAACAACCCTTTTTAAGCAAAGTAGAGCAAATAACTCCAGAGCGTGTGTCTCTACAAAGTCTCCCGCAGCAGTTTCTGGGCAGGATCATGGAACACGAGGTGAAATTCCACAGTGGGTCCCATGAAAAGGCTCAGAGCAGTTAATCAGCTCCCCTTGACCTTCACATTTATGAGGCTGCAAAAAGCAGCCGCCCTGGGCTCCATCTGCCTGCCCAGGCAGCAGCACACAAGGATTGGGGCCAGGGGGAATCAGGGCTGGGAAAGCACCCACAGCCCACAGCCAGCACCAGCCCAGGCTGCCTTCTGCTGCCAATCTCTGACCTGATGCCTCACAAACTTCTACAGGGTGAAGGGAACAACATGAGGGAGCACCTCATCCATCAGCCAGCTGTGATTGTCATGCAGAGCCTTCCAAAGCAGCCTCAGGATGATCCATCCCAGCAGAGAGGGGCTGGAGGGAGCCCCACTCCCAGCTCTTATGGCCCACGTGGTCAAGGAGAGCAGAGGAGATGCTGGAACTCATCTCCTGCAGAGCTCAGACCTCCACAGGGCCACAAGAAACCCTCTGATGGGAGCTCCCAGCGATGAAAGCCGGGTTATCTGTTGGGTTTGTCCTCATTGTGATGGCACATGGTGCCAGTGAATGCTGGGGAGATGATCTGCCCCTGGGAACATCCCCACACTGCTTCACCCCATCCAGACCCTGACAAGATCTGCCCTGAAACCCTGCAAAGGTCTGGGGCTGCCCTGACCCTGCTGCTGCCCCACTCTGACCTCCCTCCACAGGGACACCTCGTGCCACAGCCCCTCTCGACAGTGTCACCAACACCAGCCCAGGGAAACGCGATCTTTTTGCCATTTAAACTGTATGTCAGGCAGGAACACTGCCCACATTCATTTCTAAATATAAGGGAAACCTGACAGTGTAAGCACAATTTGGCTCCTCCATTGACGAGGAGCCCCGGGGGCAGCAGGAACAGATGGGTTTGACAAGGGACACGTTTCCGTGTGACTCTGACTTCACAGACAGCCCAAACACCGCCAATGGTGGAGATTTAATCCCCCACGATTTGAAGAAATGCTGGAGTCATGGGTTTGCAAAGCATCCCAGCGATTGGCACCACGGGGGATTCCCAAAGGGGTCCTGACTCCTCTCCAAAGGTTTTCCAGCGAGGACACGCCGGGACAAAGGAGCAGCAGCCGCGATTTATCAGCGCCTTACGAGACACGAGGGCGACAGCTGAGTGGCTTCAGTGGTGAGGAGATAATGGATGCTGGATGGTGGCCAGCACTGGATCCCTCCCAGCCCTGCAGAGCTCCTCACCAGGCGAGCTGTGCCATCTGTCACAGCCCCGGACCCACAGCAGGACCCACAGGAGACAGAACGGGGTCCTGGCCCTGCCACCCACGGGATGAGGTGATGAGCATCACTACGACACTGCCAGGACCTTCCTGGCCACCAGCCCAGGCTGTTTGTACCAGCAGTGCTCCTCAATCGATGCTCTCCCCGTGCCCACCCTGCCACGGGACAGACCTGGCACCACAGGGCACCTCCACGTGTCCCCAGCCCGTGCCAAACTTCTCAAATAGCAGGGTCAGCCACCAGCTCTCGTGACTGCAGTGAACTTTCCACATGGCAGAGCCAAGAGGTGCCTGCACCCTGATTTAGAGCTGTGCCCTTCTGCTCCAGCCACCCATATTATCCATTCTCCATAGGTCAAAACTGACAGCTCTAACAGGCACCATGGGCTTTGCTCAGGGAGCACCTGAAAGGTGGGAAAAGAAGGAGGGATTGGAAAAGGGGAAGGAAAAGATGTTGAAACACAAGGGATGAAAACTTTCTGCAAGGAGAAATATGCAGAGAAAGGAGAACTGGAGTTTTGTGAGAGCAAGGAATAGGCAGTCACAGAGCAAAGGAAAGAAAAGTGAAGGGAAAGAAAAGTGAAAGGAAAGAAGATGACCAGGAATGCCACTCATTTCCACCAAGGAGTAACAAACACATTCAATAGGGCACTAACAAATTAGGGAGAATTGGTTTCCCTACAGCTATTTCATCCGTGGTTTTGCCAAGTCTGAGCAGCACAGACAGGACTGGCCAAGGGCAGCTGCTCTGCTCCAGCCCAGCTCCAGCCCAGCTCTGTTCTCTGTCCCTCTGTGGCTCAGGCATGTCTGGACAGACAGACAGACTGGCCCAGGGCTGCAGCTGAGGGATGGAAATGCTGCCTCTGAGGTCAGGGCTGAAATGGTTCTGTCCCACACAGCCAGAGCCAAACTCTGCTGTGGCAAGACCCAGCAGCTTGTGGTGCTCTATGGAGCATCCAGAACTGCAGGATTCAGTGCCTCAGTGATGAGTAAAACACATGCTGGCAAACTCTGGGCAAGACTGTGATAGACAGGCACGAGAAAGTCTGTGGGGAAAGCAAGAACAGCCACAGGCAGCATGCAACATCCAGGAGAAAATCATTTCAAAGGGTGCTCAGAACAAGGGGGCAGGTAGGAGATGAAAAGCCAAAGCTTTCAGCTGTCTCTTTGAAGATTTTGGTTTGCATTTGGGAAGGCTGCCAGAGCTCGGAGCGTGTGTGAGCAGGACACAGAGACCTGCTGGAGCAAAGTTCTGCACTATCCCACCTTCAGACAGCTCCCAGGCTCGACCAGCACGTCCTAAGGGCACAGTCACACCATCAGGGACCCCAAGAGCCTCTGCTCCTGCTTGGCAAGGCTTCAAAGCAGCACAGTCTGCTCATCTTTAACAAAATCCCAGACACTCACCCATTAATATACTCAGCAGCTTCTGCACTCTGGAGTTCACCCCCACGATGCGGTAGAGCCCCTGCTCGTTGATCCCTGGGGAGAACAAGGAGCTGATCAGTGAAGGTCACAAGAGCTGCTAAAATTCCCTTCACTTCTTTGGCTTCTCGAATAGCAAAGCCAACGAAACCTTCTCACCAATTAAACACAAAGCTACAGGAGATGGTGACATTTGGGGTTGACAGCAGGGTTTTCACATGTCCATTAGAAGGGTTATCCTCAGTTAGCTCAGGAGTAAGGATCTAAGGATGCTTTTCCTCCTTCCCACAGCCATGGGAGCCCCACTCAGGCTCTGCACTTAACAGCAATTTGGGAAAATTTTACTGTGTCAAATTCTTCAGGTTCAGGTCTGAGCCTCTCGCATTTCACTTCCCCTGAGGGGCTGGGAGAACCCACAAGAGATTCACAAGAGATTCTGGGGAAGGAATCCCACATGAGAGGAAGTGCTTGGCAGCATTCCTGCAGGAAGAATGCTGGAGTGAACCCCTCTTTTTGGGGTCCTGTCCCCCCTTTTGCCCACCCAGGGTGTTATCTCTAACCCTGCCCCACATTTGTGGGTCCCTGCTGTGTTGGCCATGGGGCAAACATCTGGGCAGTGGCACTGCCCCAGCACGTTCTGGGTCCATCTGATGTGGGCCCGAGGGTTTATGAATCATTGTGTCCATGGAAAGGGCAGGAAACAGCTGCTCCTCTGCCAAGAGCTGCCCTACCTCGTGTTTCCACAGCGTGGATGCACTTCTTGATGATGCTGAAGCCGATGCTGTCCAGCTGGGCAGCTGCAGGGAGAGAGGAGAGCAGTGGTCAGCAGCGGGCACAGCAGGGCAGGGCATGGCATGGCAGGGCAGGGCACGGAGCACCAGGCTCCTCCTGAGCCCCTGCCACCCCAGCAGGGCTGCCCAGACAGCGAGAGGAGATAAACCAGGGCAGAACAGCAGTTTGTACTGGTGTGAGCAGGGCAAACACAGACACCAATCACCATTGCAGCCTCCACAACCCCCTGAACCGGGCCCAAGAGGAGATAAACCAGGGCAGAAGAGCACTTTGTACTGGTGTGAGCTGTGCAAACACAGACACCAATCACCATTTCAGCCTCCACATCCCCCTGAACCAGGCCCTCCAAACCTGCCCTGAGCTCTGTCTCATAGACCAAAACCCAGCCTAGGATCAAGGGGAGATAACCCAAACTTGTCTGGAAAGTTGACAACGGGTTGCTTGGAAAAAAATGAGATTGTACATTTTGATACAATAAATCCTTGGAAATGGCACATGAGGTGTCTTGCTTGAGGAGTCCCAGGGAAATCCTATAAATCCTGCACCCAGCTACTCAAGCCATCCATGGGCTGGAGAACCCAAACCAAACTGTTCTGTGATTCCATGAAAGCATAGAGGTATAAAAATCATCTGAAGAGGAAAGACCTGACAGCATCTGGCAGAGGAAGAGCAACAGGGACAGGAAGATGGGAATGAATTTTGGGTCAAACCTCTGTCCAAAGCACCTCCTGTGCCCCCGGGGAGGGGACCTGTCCCTGGAGAGATTGTCAGGGTTGGTCCCAGCCCCCTGCCCTGCACCCAGCACAGCAAAAACCACCTGAACAACACATCTGGTGAGCCCCACGCCCAGCCTCACCCAGCACAGATGTCCACAGATTTTATGAGTACAAATGAAACATTTATTTGGTACAAATTAGGATACCCCAAATGCCTCTGCCTGACAATGAGAGCTAAAACATGAGAGTCAATGGGATGTACAGCTCAATTCACCCGTGCCAAAGCAGGTTTTCACTTGAATTTCAAGGAATTACCAACACAGGGATCCAAACACCTGCTGGAAGAATGCATCCCACAGACAGCTTTCCACCACTGCAAAACACTGCCCACAGACTGGTCTTTGTTATGGAAAATTAACAATCAGAAAACCTTCCTTAGGGCAGGTTGGGGAAGGTCCCCCAAGGCTGCAGACCCCAGGAAATGGTGTGATTCAGAGCCACAGTGGTTCAGGGAGGGCAGGAAGGGAGCAGAGCCCAGGGCTGGCACACACAGCTCTGCCCCTCATTGCCCAGCTCCCAGCGCTGCTCTGGGGCAGCTGCCAGCTCACAGCCCCTGCCTAATCCCTGCTTTGAGCTCTGCCTGGGCTGGGCTTTGTCCCGTGAATGGCACACGGACCCAAACACTGCAGGGAAAGCACTCAGCTCTGTTTGTCTGGGCAGGCAGGCAGGCTGCTGTGCCAACAGCAGCACACGAGCTGCAGGATGCCCTGGCACCATGTGAGCACAATCCCCACAGTGTAGGGCCCTTCTGGGCACCCACAGGGGTGCAGAATGTGCCATCCCTCAGCAGGGCACAGTTGCCATTCCCAGCCCTGCCCATTCCCATTTTGAGAACACAAAGCTGGGCTGTGCAGCTCTCTGGCTCCAGCAAACCCAGCTCAGCAGGTCTGGTCATCCTGAGCCCGAGCTGTGGGATCCCTGTGTGCTGCTGTCACTTTGGGTCACTGCTCCAGGCTGTGCCAGGCACTGCCAGTGCCAGCCCCCTCCACAGAGCTGCAGTTCTGCAGTCCCTTGGGTGTTTGCACCCCCAGGGCCAGGCTGGACTGGGCATGGAGAACCTGGGATAGGGGAAAGTGTCCCTGCCCACAACAAAAAATGGAACTGGATGGGCTTTAATGTCCTTTCAAGCCCAGCCCATCCATGATTCCATAATTCCACGATTCCATAACCCTGCAGAGCCCAGCACCCCAGGCCAGGCAGGGCTGGGATCCCCTACAGCAACAGCAGGAAACCCAGCAGTGCCTCTGGATGGAACAGAGCTGCAATAATCCCCCTAAGCAGATGAATAAACTCTTGCACTTATTGTCAGGCTCTGGATCAGGAGAGGTCAGGGATTTATTTGCAGTAGTTACATCCAGAACTAATATCTGATTAAATATCCAAAGTACCTTTATTCATCCTTAAATTTAACTTTTAATGAGCATTGTAAAAGCTTGATTTTGCCTCTCTCAGAGCATCTGCTCTTTATCTCAGTCATTCACCAAATGATTTGGTTCAGAAATGGTCCAGATCAAAGCCAGATCTGGATCCACTGCTGTCCAGATCACAGATCCATGGAACCATCTGGAAACCTCCCATTCCCCCAGCACTGTGTAGGCCACCAGGAGCCACATCCACAGGTCTGTAAAACCTCTCCTAGGACAGGGACTGTGTGCCAGGGCTGGACAGCCCTTTCAGCCAAGAAATCTTCCCTAACTTCCAACCTGAACCAGGTGAATGAACCTCCCCTGGGGCTCTCTCTCCTTCCTGTGAGGCTCAGCCCTACACCAGCACACGGGTCACAGGCTCTTCCTCCTGCAGCAGCATTGCAATGCCCAAGGAATGCACTGTCCAGGCTGAAATCCACCCCAGGAACAGTTCACATCAGCAGAGGTGACCCACAGCACCTGCACAGCAGCTGCTGCCCACACAGCCCCACACTGCTCTCACCTTCGAGCAGCATCACATTCCAAGTGCTCCTCAATTGGTCTCATCCCATTCTATTTCTGCCTGGCAGATTATTCCTATTTAATCCACTAATTCCTCTCCTTTACGCTGATGTGACAGATCAGAGCATCGGCTGAATCAGCTCTGCCAGCCTGGCTCCAGCTGTGCCAGGGCACTGCAAGGTCAAAGCAGCTCCTCTGCCTCCCCCCACACGATTCTGGGCCATGCAACCATCTCTGGCTGGAATTCTTTCAAAGATATTTTGGAAATAAGAGGAAGGGGGGAACCATGAAGCAGAGACTGAGGAATGAGCTTTCAGGTCTCACCAGAAATGAGTTTTCAAGGCTCTAACTATCAGTGAGCTGCCAAGATTGGGAAAGGAAGATTGAGGGGGAATTTAGGTTAGATAAATGGAAGATGGTTTTTACAATGAGGGTGGGGGGCCCTGGCTAAGATGCCCAGAGAAGCTCTGGATGCTCCTGGATCCCTGGAAGTGTCCCAGGCCAGGTTGGACAGGGCTGGGAGAACCCTGGGACAGGGGAAGGTGTCCCTGCCCTTGGCATGGAGGGGAAGGGATGATCTTTAGAGTCCTTCCAACCAAAATATCCTGTGATTCCAGGACTGTGATTTCTAGGGAGGGCCAGGCCACCCAGACATGGGCACAACAGACAGAGCAGCCAGGAGGCTCAAGGTCTGAAAAGGGCCTGAGAAAATAAGGACAACTTTTGATGGGGTCCTGAACGAAGGGGGAACCAAGTGGATGTGGAAGACAGAGAGGGAAATGGTGGGGAGGGAAGGGAAAGGAGGAATTCTGTGCTGTTCCATTCAAAAAGCACAAATGGCCTGGAGGATTTGTTTCCACAGAGCAGGGCAAGTCCGTCTGGTTAGCAAACTAGAGCATCCAAATTCCCCTGGCTCTCACAGTTCAGTGACAGCACTCAGCCCCCCTGCTCAGCTCCCTCCCCCTGCACGGCAGACCAAGATAAATCACCCACAGGCCCACGGCCATCTGGCCACACAGCAGGACAGAAAACCCAAAAGATCTGCGAAATTACAGTGTCCCAAAAGTGCCACCACAGCACAGCAAGGCACTTTCAGCCTCCCATAAGTGCAGGCAGGAAGCAGAGGGACGGAGGCTCCCAGGGTCAGGAATTGCATCCGGACCCACTCCATCACCACATCACCTCCAGCCCCTGCAGGAAGCTCCTGTGGCAGGGGCTGCTGGCACAAAGCCAGCTGCTGAATCCATCTCCGAGCTCTGAACCTGGGATTTGATGAGGCTGAGGCAGTCAGAGCTCTGAGCACACCCGTGGCAGCCCCAGCCCGAGCACAGGGGTCCCAACCTGCTCCCAGAACAGGAAGGGCACACAAAGAGCACACAAGGAGGACCACACTCATTTTTAAGGCCATTAAAACGGTCCCTTGAGGCAGCAGGGACAAAGTTGGCAGAGCCAGGGCTGTGTCAGGGCACACGGAGCAGTGACAGCCCCTGGCCATGCAGGACAGAGCTGAGCAACCCCCATCTCTGCCCTCCACAGCTCCTTCTGCCCTCTGGAAAAGCGAGACAGGAGGAGCTGTTCCAGCAGAGCTCCCACCCCGGGGGCACTGCCTGTGCTGCCCTTCCCAGCGTGAGCACAGCCCTGAGCTCTGGGAGGATCACGGGGAGACACAGAGCCAGGAACAGCAGGAGATGGATGGATGGATGGATGGATGGATGGATGGATGGAATGGATGGATGATGGACAGGGATGGATGGATGGATGGATGGATGGATGGATGGATGGATGGGACAGGGATGGATTGGATGGATGATGGATGGAATGGATGGATGGATGGAGGGAGGGAGGGAGGAGGGAGGAGGAGGGAGGGAGGAGGGATGGAGGGATGGATGGATGGATGGATGGATGGACAGGGATGGATGGATGGATGGATGGATGGATCAGGGATGGATGGGATGGATCAGGGATGGATGGATGGAATGGATGGATGGATGGATGGATGGATGGATGGATGGATGGATAGGGATGGATGGATGGAATGGATGGATGGATGGATGGATGGATGGATGGATGGATGGATGGATGGATGAGGGATGGATGGATCAGGAATGGATGGATGGATGGAATGGATGGATGGATGGATGGATGGAGGGATGGATGGGATGTGGATGGATGGATGGATGGATCAGGGATGGATGGATGAGGGATGGAAATGGATGGATGGATGAGGATGGATGGATCAGGGATGGATGGATCAGGGATGGATGGATGGATGGGATGGATGGATGGATCAGGATGGATGGATGGGATTGGATGGATGACAGGGATGGATGGATGGATGGATGGATGGATGGATGGATCAGGGATGGATGGGATGATGGATCGAGGGATGGATGGAATGGATGGATGGATGGATGGAGGGATGGATGGATGGATGGATGGATGGATGGATGGATGGATGGATGGATGGATGGAGGGATGGATGTGCAGCTGATGCCAAGGAGGGCCACAGGGAAGGAGAAACCACAGAGAAGAGATGCTTTGTGCAGGGCTGAAATGGGTGTGAGGAGCATTAGCTGCAAATTACACCAATTATTGAGAGAAAAACGCTTTGCTCCAGTTGAAAATGTCCTGTCTGAGGCTGTACCAAAATGAACCAAGCACTGACCATCAGCCCAAGCCTGAGCAGTGGCTTTGAGGGAAGGAGGGAAGGGATCAGGGGCTGGAGAACTGCAATTATGGCAAATCCAACCTACTGGGAAATGGCTCAATTAAGGGTTTTAAAACACAGGGTGTAAAAGGCAGGAGCAGGTGCAACTGCTCCTCTAGCAAGAAAAACAAGTGCTTTCTTGACTCAGGGCTTGGATTGCCTGATCTACAATAAAAACAGCTTTTTTTTTTTACTTCTAAGGGCTCTTGTTGACAATCCTGACCAGGCAGGACCTCCTCACTCCTGTATTTCTGCTCCAATTCCCCTTTGCAAGGACACATCCCCCCGCACATTCTGCTCAGAAGGGAGAGCTGGCTGACCCCAGGTGCCACCTGACCCCTCTCTGAGCTTCAGGAGAGGTCCTGAGGCCACCAGAGCCCTGCAGAGCCCCTGGGGTGGGGACACAGTGTGGGGCAGGAGGGGACACACCCTGCGGTGCCACCAGCCCTGCTCCCTGTGGGTGCCACACTCAGGTGGCCCTGCAGCCACCCTGGGGTCCCCCCTGTCACCCCCCAGCCCCAGCCAGTGTCACCAGCATCTCCAGCTGCCCCTCCCACAGCTCAGCCACCTCTCAGGGGTCAGGGTTGACAGGAAATACTCACTGCCTTCGCTCTGGTTGTCCTTGTTGGAGTTGTACACCTGGAAAACACAAGGAGAAAGTCTTGTGAAGCTGGTGTCACCTGTCACCCCAGTGCCAGGACCCCAAACACCACCACTATCTTCTGCACACAAATGCTGCGCTGCCCCAGCCCCAAAATCCTGACTAGGACAGCTCTTAAAATGAAAGAATGCAATGGGATGGACCAGGTAAAACCAAAAATTACTGGGGTTTCTCAACAAAACTAAGGTGGGATTGGATTAGATGACCTTTAAAGGTCTCTTCCAACCCCAACTATTCCATGATTCGATGATTCCTCTCCTGAAAGGCACTGATGAAGGATATAAACTCAGAGCAAAGAGGCAATTCCCTGATGGGTGTTACAGTAAGCTCTGGTGGGTGTCACCAAGGCACGGAGCAGGTACCACCCCCAAAGGGACAGAGAGCAGGAGAGCAGAGACTGGAGAGGAACAGGAATGTCCTCAGTTCACCGAGGACAGCAGGATGAGGCCATGAAGCATCCAGCACTGCCCACAGCCCATCCCAAACCTCTCCAGCCCCCAGGTATTGGTGCTCCTCCTCCCACTGAGCACCACCAGAGATTAAAGGGACCTTCCAGTGGGTACAATGAAAAGGGAAAACACTGGCAGAAGGTTTTAATCATGATGTGAGGGCAGTTTAAAAGCCCAGGATAATGCCAACAGCAGCTCTAAGAAGATCAGCCCTCAGACAGATTGTACTTCTCCAGCTCAAGAGAGTAAAATGGTTTAAAATAATCCTTCAGGGCTCGGAGTCCGATCAGGAACACACACACAAACACATCCCAGTGCTCCAGCATCATCCTGGCTGCATCGGCCACAGAACAGGACAAGAGGCTGGTGAGGCTGTGGGGAACAGGGCTGGGAGCCCCTTCCAGGCGGGGCAGGGAGCTGCCTGCATCACATGCTGCATCCTGAAATAGCCACAGGCACGGCACGCTGCCAAAAACCCTGGGCAGGACAACAGCAACCCTGGGCAGGACAGACAGACTCTGGGCACAACAGCAACCCTGGGCAGGACAACAGCAACCCTGGGCAGGACAGTAACCCTGGGCAGGACAGCAACCCTGGGCACAACAACAGCAACCCTGGGCACAACAACAGCAACCCTGGGCAGGACAGCAACCATGGGCACAACAACAGCAACCCTGGGCACAACAACAGCAACCCGGGCACAACAACAGCAACCCTGGGCAGGACAGTAACCCTGGGCAGGACAGTAACCATGGGCAGGACAGTAACCCTGGCAGAAGGCAGGGGAGAGGCTGGGGCACTCAGGGCTCTGCCCACAGCATCCCTGGCAGCAGCAGGCTCTGTGCATTCCACAGGGTCCCTGCTGGGGATCCCAGATGCCCAGAAGGACAGGCTGGGGCACTCAGGGCTCTGCCCACAGCATCCCTGGCAGCAGCAGGCTCTGTGCATTCCACAGGGTCCCTGCCTGGCAGCCCCCAGTGCCCAGAAGGACAGGCTGGGCAGCCGTGGTGGCTCTGCAGAGCTCAGTGTGTGCTCACCCAGGCTGCCACAACACAGCCCTGTCCAAACCAGCCCAGGCAGGCTCTGTGGCACAGGCCATGTCCCCAGCAGGGCACATAAACACATAAATTCCTCCCTGGAGGTCACCCAAACACGGGCTATCACTGCGCTCCTGTTGGAGCACCGCAGGACACCTTGGAGCGGCTCCACCACCGGGACACAAATCGAACAGAGCAGCTCAAAACTGGGAATGGACAGGGCTGACCCCTCCACAGCAATTCCTCAGGAGCACCTTCCCTCCCTGCCCTGCTCCCAGGACAGCAGGCTGTGTAACTGCACCGTGCAGAGATGATTGCTGGAAGGAGAAAACCCATCGGCCACATCTGGCAGGCGGGGGATGATTCAGCAGCAAAAGCAGCTGCACTCAGCAAGGGAGTTTTCCTCTAGGAACAGTGTTTGTGTGGAGCAAATAAAATAAGTGGGAAGGGGGATGGAAAACACCCGTGGGCTCCCTAAGGAAGCTTCTCCCTCCAAGCTCTGCTGGGGCTCGTGAAGGGACAGGGGTCTGTCACTCAAGGCTTGGGGACACCAGCCTTTCCCTGGCTCACCCCACACACAGGTAACCCTAAATGCAGGGAATGATGGGGTTTGGAGCAGCCTGGGGCAGTGGAGGTGTCCCTGCCCGAGGCTGGGGACAGAATGAGAGGAGCTGTCAGGTCCCTCCAGCCCAACCCAGCCCACCCTGCTGCACTGCACAGCAGCTCCAGGGAGATCCTCTGCCTGCAAATTTACCCTTCCAGTGTGGATCTGTGCACCAGCAGAGGCTGTTAATCACCAGGGACTGCTCCCAGACACGGAAAAGGGCACACAAGGAAACACAATATGCTTTTGCCATTAATTGCAAAGTGTGCACACAGCGAGAAGGAAGCTTCCCTGCAGAGGTCAACAACAACCATCAAACACAGACACTGTCACCCTACACCCTCTCACCGAGGAAAAGCTTCCATTCATTGTCTGCTAATCCACCAACACCACAGCAGCAGGGTTTTAGCCAAGCCCCAAGCCTGTAAGATTCCTTCCTTTTACAAGCAATCTCTTCCTTATACAAAAAAAATACCTTTCCTCTACTGCCTCAAATCTTTTGGAGAGAGATTTTTCAGGATGAGAGAAAGTTTCCAAGTTTGAGGAAAGGGCTGCTGTAAAAGGTCCAAGGGTGAGGCTCCTCCAGCATCCCAAGGGTCACCCCTGCTCTGCTGGCAAACCCTCGGGCTCCTGGCTTGGCAAAGGTCACTCCTGCCCAGCCTGGCTATAGGGATGCTCAAATTCCACTCTTTCCAAAACAGCTCTGGTAACAAGCAGGGCTTAAAGCAGAAGGATGAATTTGAAGATTAAGCCTCACACACAAGCCAGTTTTCATGGACCAACCCCTCTGAAATGGTGCAGAGCATTCAAGAGGCTCTGGTTATTCCTCAGACAATAAAACCCCATTAAATGAGTGTATTTTTATGCCCACACGCTGCTTTTCCTGTTGGTAACACACTCTGGA
The DNA here is from genome assembly GCA_009741485.1 of Malurus cyaneus samueli. Classification (NCBI taxonomy): domain Eukaryota; kingdom Metazoa; phylum Chordata; class Aves; order Passeriformes; family Maluridae; genus Malurus; species Malurus cyaneus. The sequence continues at coordinate 18,003,858 of CM019226.1, read as the reverse complement.
GAAAACAGCCCCAAACCCAGAAAGTTTCTCGTGAAATAAAAAGCTTCATTGACTTTCCAGCATTAGTCACTGACAAAGGGTGGGAAATGTGAGAGGAGAAGCAGTGCTGGGAGGTGAAGGGGCTGTGGCCCATGGACACGTGTGGGAACAGGCTGGGTTATAAAACTCCCAGAACTGGGATTGTGACTAACGTGGAGACAAATCCCTGCCCTGCAGCACTGCCAGCCTTCAACATCTCGCTCCCACTAATTATTCCCATTTCATTGTATCTCCAGAGCCAAAATATCCTTACCAGGCACTTCCAGAAGTGATGTGTATAGAAAAAAATATATATTAACATAGTACAAAATTCACAGACCTTGATGGTTTGTGTTTAGTTTTGTAAATTCCTACCATAGGTCAAATATTCTGAACAAAACCAGATTGTATCTTTTTTTTTTTTTTTAGCAAGAAGCTACTGCTGCTTCATTCCTGCAGGATAATTGCTGCTTGGAAGCTTAGAGAAGGCCTTTATGAGCTATTATTGAAAAATTCCAAGATTGCATCTGTAAGCAATCCAGAAAGATAAATTTTCTAAGAGCAGTTACAACTCATGACAGCTCTGACACTTGCACTACGCTCCATTATGAACTCGATATTTAAGATAGTTGATCAAAGAACCAGTTATTTCCTCTGGTGAGACATTTCACCCAATGTAGGCTCTGTTTTGCAGAGGAAATGGTTTTACAGGGATGATTAAGAGCTCGGTGATGTTGGAGGGTGTGGCAGAGGAACACAGAGCCCCAGAGGCAGGAGCAGGGGGATGTGCCTGGGGATGAGCTGGGGGTCCCTCACTCACCCACAGCCCCCAGAACAGCCCCTGGACCCCCAAATTGACACGGATAAAGCCAGGGCAGAGCAGGGACTGCACCTGCCCCATCCCAGCTCAGCCCTGTCCAGCTCAGCCCTGCCCCACCCGAGCTGGGCATCGGGCACATGGCAGCAAAGGTCGCTCATCCTAATCATCCTCAGCAGAAATCCGTATCACAAATCCTCTGAAAGACCCTATTCAGAGCCTAAAACACTCCTACAGCCACTGAGAGCCACCATCAGGAGCCTAAAACACTCCTACAGCCACCATACAGAGTCAAATAAACCCCTCAGACCCCATCCAGAGCCTAAAACGCTGCTACAGACACTGAGAGTCACCATGAGGAGCCTAAAACACCTCTACAATCCCCAATGGCCATCACTGAGAGCCTAAAATATTCCTACAGCCAGAACAGCCACCATGCAGAGCCTGAGACAGCCCTCAGACCCCATTCAGAGCCTAAAACAGCCCAAAAGCCACTGAGAGCCACCAGGTAGAGCCAAATAAACCCCTCAGACCACATTCAAAGCCTAAAACAGCCCAACTGTTCAACACCTGATGGCACTTTCTGCTGGTGCACAGGTAAATCAAGAAGAATTCAACCCATCAGTTTTCCAACCTGACCCCAAATAAACTGCACCCATGAGGTGCAAAGAGCAAAAGGGCGTGTGAGTGGCTTGGGATGGCACTGCACTGAGGGAAAAGAAAAGGGAAAAGGAAGTAGCTGGGGGTTGGAAGGGGAACTACGGAAAGATGTTGAGTGATTTCATTTTTATTTCCTCATTTCAGGGGTCACGCTATTGCCCGTGGTGTTCATTAACTCCACAAGACACGGATTGTGCTTTCCTATGGCACGTGTGGCACAAACCTCCCGTGAACACTCATTGCTGACAAAAAACAAGTTTTCATTTTAAAGTTTCAAATCCAAAATGGCCCAACCTAAGCTGCATCCCTCTGAGGCTGCACAGTGTTCAGCACAGTTTCCAAAATCCTTCAAACTCCAACATCAGTGTGAAATTCTGCCCCACGGCTAAAATCCAGAGGATGGCATTGTCCAGCTGCTCAGAGGGATTTAAGGAGAGCCCTGGTTTGCAGACAGGGGCATCTCCATTTTAAGAAGGGTTTTCAGCTCCATGCCCTGGAGTGGAAATTCCACCTCACTCTCCTTTCAGTGGTGCCAGGACCTTCCCTTGGAGCCAGAATTTCCATGGGCACTGTCAGAAGGGGCCAGTCCTGCCCAAATGCCCCAAATGCCCCAAATGCCCTGCTCTCCCTGGGGGAGCGTGGTGTTTGCAAGGTCCACAGCAATGGGAGGAAATGCTGCAGCGTTATGCAATTTCCTTGTGATTCATTTTCAGAAATCCTCAAACCAGCCAGGAGCGAGCCTTTGAACTTCCAGCTCAAAAGATGCACAAGCCCAAAGGGTATAAATAGACGTGATATTTGTGATATTCCCTCAGAACTGGTCGCCCAAGTGGCTTCCCAGCCTAGGAAGGCACGGACAGGAGGAGCACACACATCCCACATGGGTGTTTTATGAAGGAAAATGGGCTGCAGAGCAGTGCTCCAGCTGGAGCCCGGCCACTCGGGCTGAATCAGGGACTGCTGGGTGCCTGCAGCACCCACAGCACCCACAGCACCCCAAGACTCTGAGTACCCACAGCATCCTGAGCACCCTGAAAATCTCCAGCACCCTGAGCATCCTGAGCACCCCCAGGACCCACAGGACCCTGAGCACCCACAGCACCCAGAGCACCCCAAGGTCCCAAGCATCCCACAGCCCCCTAAGCATCTCCAGGACCCAGAGCACCCCAAGCACCCTGAGCACCCACGAGTACCCAGAGCATCCCGAGCCTCCTGAGCACTCCCAGCACCCTGAGCATCACCAGCACCCCAAGCACCCACAACATTCTGAGCACCCTGAGCACCCCCAGCACCTGCAGCAGCCTGATCACCCTGAACACCCACAACACTTTGAGCACCCCAAGCACCCCAGAGCTCCAGGACAGCCCTGCCCAGCCCCGCTCAGCCCGGTGTGGAAAGCCAGCCATCCCACACATCCCCTGTCCCCACGTTAAGTGCCCTACAACAGAAGGAACAAGCCTTCCCTCTCCATGCCTTCCTCCCTTGCACATGAGAAATGCCCCTGATGGTGTCCCCACAGCCCCAGAATGTCCTGCAGGGCCCCCCTGGGCACAGGGACACCCAGAGCGGGGCTGGAGCTCCGGGGATCCCTCAGGGATGGCACAGTCTGGGGCACAGGGACACCCTGTATCCTGCTCACCCAGAGCCTCATACACCCAGGGACACAGGAGGAGTGGGAAGGAGGAAGAATAGAGGAGGGAGAGGGCCCAGGGCTGTGCCACAGCAGGCAGGACCCTCTGGATCTGCCCCAAGCTCTGCAAAGCTGCTCCCTGGGGACACAGCCCTGGAGCAGGAGCCCAGAAAAGCCCACGGACAAAAAGCCTATTTCCTCGTTAAAACCAGGACACCTGGCAACCTAGATGAAATCAGCCCTTGTTTCTGGCTCTGCCTTATCAACCCTGTTCTATTTTTGTCCTAGAGCCAGGTTTTCGTACTACAAGCAGGATTTTCAGAGCTAGACTACACTGTGTTGTGGTTAGAAATAACCTTCCCTGCTCTGGGAGCCAGAAGGATACAGATAGGAGCACGATCTCTCCCAGCCCACATCCCTGCAAACCTCTCTGCAGCAGAGGGGAGGGAAAATGTGCCTTGGGTCCCAAGCAGAGAACTTGGCAGGGCAGCAGAACCCCACTGCGAAATGCTGCTTTATGTCATGCAGACGAAGCTGTTCCTTTGGAAGAGGGTGGCCAGGGACCCTGGCAGCTCCTTCCTTCCTTCCTTCCTGTCCTCCCATCGCAGTCAGAGTCAGCTCCCACCTCGTGTCCCCCTTTCTCCCCCCTCCTCCTTCCTTCCAAAACAAATCTCAGCTTCAAATTTACACCCTGGGCCTGATTAAAAGACAGAAAAAAAAAAAAATCTATCAAAAATGAAGCATCTAGGGGCTCAAATCGTCTACACGGCTCAGCGCAGTTATATAGCCGTGTTTGTCACCCGAGGAAACCATCCCCAGGGTCACAGAGAGAGAAAAACCATCCCCTGGGTCACAGCCGTGTTTGTCACCCGAGGGAACCATCCCCTGGGAAACCAACCCCTGGGTCACACCAAGGAGACCATCCCTGGGTCACACTGGCACTGGCCAGGGCTCGCTGTGCCAGGGGGATCCAGCAGCAGCCATGCCGTGTGGAGCCAGGGGAGCAGAGCTGCAGATACACAGCACACTCAGATAATGCAGCTAAAGGTCAACTGCTCCAACAAAATACATTTTTGGAATGACTGAAGCGCTTAAATTCTCCCAGAGCAGCATTTTTAAGCAAAGCAGACATGTTGGAATCGCTCAGATAACTGAGTAAAAGTGAAAACTTCTCCCGGTCTGAGCTTCCCCCAAGTTTTCTAGGATGCTTGAGCAACAACTCGCACATCCTCCTCCGGCAGCTCTGCCTGGAGCCTGGCCAGCACACACGCCCTTCCTCCTCCCAACGTCTGCTGACGAACACGGGCTCTCAGCACATCAAAACCGGCCTAATTTTAAATGACAGTGTCATTTTTATTTTTAAAAGAACTGTAACACAGCCGTGCCTGGCACTCCTCCTCTGCCAGAGAGCTCTGACACTGCCCGGGTGTTCCGAACAGGGGGTGGCTCAGTGCCAGCAGCAGCTCAGCCACCACTGCCGGGTGTTTTACAGGGTGACACCCTCGGGGTGAGACCCCTTCCAATGCCCCCCCTGCACATCTGGGGCCAGCTGTGGGGCACAGCACAGCCTGAGGGACTGGGGAAGGCAGCAGGAAAGGAACACATCCCATCCCTGCTCTCCCAAAGACACTCCTGCAAGCCCAGGGTGGCTGCAGAGGTTTCTTGGAGAGTGCTGGGATGCAGGGAAGGGTTTCTTCCTGGAGCTGGGAGCCAGCCTGATGGAGCTTCAAAGGCTCCTTGATGACCCTCTCCAAAACTGCACAGCACAGGACCCGAAATTCCACAATCCCCAAACCTGCCTGGAGACCCTCAGCCCTGCCTGTGCCCCGATCCAGGAGCTGCCAGCGCTCACCAGCACCATTCCAGCACCATTCCAGCACCCAGCAAACACTGCCTGAGGGACAGCACGGGGACAGGGCCACCTGCACCTTGCCATGGCCTGAGCCTGCAGCCTGCCTAATCCTCATCCCAAATCCTGCTCCTGATGCCAATCCTGACTCTTATCCCAAATCCTGACCCTGATCCCAATCCCAACCCTGATCCCAAATCCTGATCCTGCCAGAGCCCAGCTCCACACAGGGATCTGCCAGCAATGACAAACCGAGGGCGAATACAGAAACAAAATGATTAAAACAACAGAGTCCAAAACCCCCTTGGTCTGGGGCTGCAGCTGGGAGAAGGAAAACCCCTGGGTGAGGAATGGTAGTGGGGCTGCAGCAGGACAGTAAATCACTGCTTAAACCAAGTGTGAGACCCAATAAAGGAAGAAATAATGGAAGAGGCTGGTTTTGCGAGTCATTGTAGCATGAACCATTTACTTTAATTTTTAATTTAAAGTAGGAAACAATACTCTAATAGTCTATTTAAATTGGCACGGAGATTTGTTCTCCCAACACGGAGCTATTCCCTGAATTTCTACATGTTTGTTGAATTGCCTGATCAAATAACTGGAAGCAGAGGTGATGAAGAGAGGAAAGGAAAACACGCTCTCTTTGGTCTGTCACTCCAGCTGAGGCTCTGTGCCTCCCTGCACTGCTGAGGGTGGGCAGCACGTTCCCCCCAAAGGAAACCCCAGGCTGCCAGTGCCCTGCACCCTCCCTGCACTCACACATTGTTCCCTGTCTGTGCTGCAGTCCAGGCTCCATTCTCTG
>CM019226.1:17980682-17993473 GCA_009741485.1 Malurus cyaneus samueli | reverse complement strand
CCCCACTCACATCCCAAACCCCGACTCACATCCCAAACCCCGCTCACATCCCAAACCCCGCTCACATCCCAAACCCCACTCACATCCCAAACCCCGCTCACATCCCAAACCCCGCTCACATCCCAAACCCCATTCACACCCCAAACCCTCACCCCTGGGTGCTCCCCTGGGGATCAGCAGTGACACAGCACAGGAGGAGGAGCAGCTCCTCTGCCCGTCCCAGTAGAGACAGCGTCTCCCAAAGGGACAGCAAAGCCCAGCTGGTGTCCAAAGGGACAGCAAAGCCCAGCTGGTGTCCGGGCCCAGCCACCCCAAAGCCAAACTCTCATAGCCAATTCCTGCAGCACAGGCCCCAAGGAAGAGGCAGGAATGCATTACAGAAACAATGAGGCATTCACACCAGAGACAGGAGCCGCTCCTGCCGTCCCCAACAACACAGCTGGAACAAGAGGTCACAGACGTGCCAAAACTGGGTGGGACAGCGCTTTTAGGTGTGTAAAAGCAATCCAGAGGGCTCTTTTCTCTTTTAAAAATTATCTATAATGCTTCTTTAAGCATTTTTCTCTCAAGCAGAGGACAAAGCCCGGCAGCCACAGTGACTGCAGCTGGGTGAGCCGTCAGCCCCTGAAGCAGCAATGCTGGAACCAGGAATGAAAGCCTGAAGTCAAGGCTTAAGACCTCACTGGCTTAAGTGCTTTAGAAGCAAAATAAAAGCTTACGATCTCCACGTAAAGTTACTGCTATTACAGGCTTAAATGGGTTACCAAAGAGGGGAGGGAGGAGCAGGGAGCAGCAGGAAGAGCACGTGATACGAGAACTAACATGGGACATGACATGGAGCATGATCCTCTGAGGATCCTCTGCTACCACCTTGGCCCCAAAAGAATTTTTGGGGCAATTATCTTGAACTGTGGGATGCAAAAAAAGCCAAGCAGCAGCTCCGCTGGGCCAAGCTGGGGCCCAGTGTGACTCTCCATCACCACGGCTCCCCACACCAGAGAGACTGAGCTCCTGCTCAGGGAGAGTTCACTGGGTTGCCTGGTTGGGGAACAGATTGGAAGCAAAGAGGAGCAGCAGACAATAGAAACTTAGACATTAAGAGTGGGCAGAGTGGGGAAAAAATGTTCTGTTCACTAAAGAGAGAGACGGAGAGATGGAGAGGCAGCAGTGGGAATGACTCAGGTCATAGAGAACAACACCAAAAAATCTGCTACAAGCAAACAAACCCAGGCAGTATGAAGGCCATGAAAAGCTGCAAGACAGAGTACACACAAAAAAAACATCTTTTCCAGAAAGCTGACAAAAACACGTCTGTGGGATTGAGAGCACAATCAAAGTAGAGCACAATAAAGGCTGTGAGTGAGGAGCCAGACAGGGAGCAGAGCCTGGGGAGAGCAGAGCAGAGAACACGGCGCTCGCCCACGGGCTCCCCGTGCACAGCGAGCTCAGGCCACAGACACGCTGCACAAAAAGGTGCTCTGGGTCACGACTGTTCCACCCTCTCTGATAACTGAGATGGAATGAACTCAAATCTACAGCTCCTGTGAGTCCCAGAACAGGATGAGGGGGCGGGAAGGGGTGCACTGGGTGCCTGTCCATCCCCCCCAGACACATCGGGACTGACGTCCTTCAAGTGAATTTATTCTTTGAATGAGCCAAAAGAACAGGAATGCCAAGGTTGAAAGCACTGGAGTGGGTTCAAAAGACAACGTTTCCACTGGGAAATAAATCTCTCACCATTTTGTATAATTAGACAAGGAAAATGAGAAACAATTTCAGAAGGAATTCCCAGAAGCAATATCCGAGGAGGAGAGGGAGGTGCAGTGGGCAGGAATGTGGGGCCGGGCTCTGCTGTCACTGCCACAGCAACAGCGGTGTGGACAGAACAGCAGGGCTGAAACAGCTCCAGGAGCACTGAGCAGCTGTCCCTGCAGAAGCAGGGATGGGACAGGCAGGATGGGACAGAGCAGGGATGACAGGAGCAGGTGGACAGGGATGGGACAGGACAGGATGGAGGAGGAGGGATGGGACAGGAGCAGGGATTGGGACAGGAGCAGGGATGGGACAGGAGCAGGGATGGGACAGGAGCAGGGATGGGACAGGAGCAGAGGGATGCAGGGAAGGGAGCAGGATGGAAGGGAGGACAGGACAGGGGATGGACAGGAGCAGGGATGGGGACAGGGATGGGACAGGAGCAGGGTGGGACAGGAGCAGGGATGGACGGAGCAGATGGACAGAGCAGGATGCGGAGCAGGAGGGAGGGAGACAGGAGCAGGGATGGGACAGGAGCAGGGACAGGAACAGGAACAGAAGCGGGACGGAGCAGGGATGGGACAGGAGCAGGGATGGGACAGGAGCAGGGATGGGACAGAGGGATGGGACAAGAGCAGGGATGGGACAGGAGCAGGGGATGGAGGAAGGGAACAGGGATGGGACAAGAGGGATGGGACAGGAGCAGGGATGGGGACAGGAACAGGATGGGACAGGAGCAGGGATGGGACAGGAGCAGGGATGGGGACAGGAGCAGGGACAGGAACGGCAGAGCAGGAAGGAGAGGGATGGGACAGGAGAGGGAGGGACAGGAGCAGGGACAGGAACGGGGATGGGACAGAGCAGGGATGGGACAGGGCAGGGATGGGACAGGAAGGGGATGGGACAGGAGCAGGGAGGGACAGGAGCAGGGATGGGACAGGAGCAGGGACAGGAACGGGGATTGGGACAGGAGCAGGGATGGGACAGGAGCACAGATGGGACAGGAGCACAGATGGACAGGAGCAGGGACAGAGCAGGGAGGGACAGAGACTGTCCCAGGCACCTTGTCACCATCATGCCTGGCTCAGAGCACAGCCAGAGGGGCAGGAGGGCAGTGGCACCCAGCACATGGACACCCTGAGCGGGACAGGGAGACACAGGAACGGGGCAGGGTAGCGGCTCCGGGGCTGTGACGGCTTTGGGGACAGCCTGGAAGCAGCACCAACACCCGAGGGTGCAGGATGGGGTCACACCAACACCCGAGGGTGCAGGATGGGGTCACACCAACACCCGAGGGTGCAGGATGGGGGTCACACCGCGCCCCCCAGCCCCAGGGTACCCGCAGAGCCCGGGGTGTTTGTGTGTGTGTTTTTGGGGGTGTTCCTGTGCCAGTCCCCCGGGCACAAGTGGCCCGAGCAGTGGCCTGAGCAGTGGCCCGAGCAGTGGCCTGAGCAGTGGCCTGAGCAGTGGCCCGAGCAGTGGCCCGAGCAGTGGCCTGAGCAGTGGCCTGAGCAGTGGCCGAGCAGTGGCCCGAGCAGTGGCCTGAGCAGTGGCCTGAGCAGTGGCCCGAGCAGTGGCCTGAGCAGTGGCCCGAGCAGTGGCCGGTCTCAGCTGCCATCTAGTGGGCACTTGGGATCGCTGGGGCTAGGAAAAGCCCTCCCGGCCACCGAGCCAGTCTGTACCAATCCCCCCTTGTCCCCACCCGAGCTTCATGCCACTTCGGTGCCACCCTCAGGGATGGGCACTGCAAAACTCCCTGGGCAGCCCCTGCCCATCCTGAGCACCCTTTCCATGGGGAAATTCTGCTGATGTCCCCCCTGAACTGCCCCCGGCACATTTCTCTCCTCCTGTCCCTGCTCCCTGGAGCAGATCCCAAATCCCCCCGGCTGTCCCCTCCTGTCAGGGAGTTGTGCAGAGCCACAAGGTCCCCCCTGACCCTCCTCCTCCTCACTCACCACAACCTCACCTAAATCCTTCCCTTGTTCCTTGCCACAAGACAGCCCAATTTGTGCCTCTCCTAACCTCGCAGCCCAGCACAGCCCCCATCAGCCAACTCAGCTTTTATTCCTGACTCAGGCTCCAAGGAAGTTTCAGAATCGCCCTGCCCTCCACCATATACACGTGCAAACTGCATTAGCAGAGGAGAAAATCCGTAAGAAACTGATCCTGAGTATCTGAACAAAACCAAACACCACTGCTCCGTCACGGAGTTAGCAGCTTCTCCTGTTTCCAGCCTCTGTAACGTGGAAGAAAACCCAAAGTCAACACGGGGGCTTTATGAATGAATAACAAGTGGTAAGAGTTAACGGCGTGATGAGAGCTGTCTGGAGGCTGCTCTGACTGTGAGACACAGCGTAAATCTTCTCAAGTTGTGACAAATGTCTTGGCTAATGCAGCCACATTCTATGTTTAAATCTCACTAAGATGTAATTTGACATTTGGGTTTACTTTTTTCATTACAATTAAGAAACAAACCCCAGTCGGCGCTGATCTCTCCACAGCCTGAATTTGCACATGGAATTACTGTCCCACAGTGCCAATCCTTCCCCACACTCTACAGCCAAATCAAAGGAAAACCAGACATTCTTTCCAGGAGGGCTCTTTGGTTACAGAAATACAGGCAAAGCATAGGGTGGATGTTTCTACGAGTCCAAAGTGTAAATCCTCATCTCTTGCTCAAGGAAATCCCTGTGGAGAAGGCAACAACGAGGTAACAACGCTGCACCTCGTGTTGCAAGGTAAGAACCCAAACAGAACAGCCCCCAGCTCCCTTTTGGATGGATGGATGGAGGAGGATAACTGAGGACAAGGAGCTGCCTCATCTGTCAGCACACCCCACCTTCAGCAGCAAAGTGCCTCTTGGATCCATTTCCATGCCGGCTGCATTCCCATCGCTCCCTCTCCACACCTGCAAGGGCACTGTAAGCCATTAGCAATTAAGCAGGTATTATTGCATTAATAATAATGCAATAATAACCCCTGCCGTGCTGGAGCAGCCAGCAGCCCTCAGCTCAGCTGATGGGCACGATAGGGGAGCACAGCAGCATGCAGGCAGCACCAGGAGCCGTGTGGGTTTGAAGGAGCTCTCATATCCAGATTCTGGAACAGGACAATCCAGGCAGTCCTGTCCTGGTTGCTCCACAGCACAGGGCTTTGCCAGCACCCAAAATCTCTGTGTGCACCTCTGCTGGCTCTGCTGCACCCCGCTGTCCTCCTGGCAGCGCTGGCAAGCACTGCCAACCCCCAGGATGCTCCTGGAAGATGAGGGGCCCAAAGCCAGGTGCCACCCCCCTGGCACAGCTCCCAGGCTGGCCATCAGCACGTAGAGAACCAGCACAAAGGATCAGCACAACCCCCAGCAGCGAGCAGAGCCCTCCGTGCCCCTGCCCAGGGCACCTCCTGGGGCTCTACAGGAACATGGCAAGAGCCCAGTGCTGCCACAGCCCCCAGAGCATCGCTGCCACAGCTCTGCTGGGCACAGTCTATCTGCCCCCAGGACAGGGCAGCATCCCCCAGATGCCATCCCCGCTCTCCTGCACTGGACACGGAGCATTTTGTGCACTTAGCAGCAAAACAAAACAAAATAAAACGGGATTTCTCCACCTGCCCACTCAGCTGAACACGCAGCCATTCCTGCAGCTCCACTCGGCCGTGCCACAGCCACCAGAGCTGTGCAGGGACAGCAGGTGAGCAGGCTGCAGCAGCTCTGGACTCTCAGATTATGAGCAATGATGCACATTTTGCTTCTGAAGAAATGGAAAATGCTATCCTGCCTCCAGGTGCACCAGAGTCAAGGCAGGGGTTCACTGGGGAGATCAAGGCAGCTGGCACTGGAGCTGGGCAGGCTGTGTCCCTACAGCTGCCCCCGGGGGAGGTGCAGGCTGCTTCTCCCCAACCAGGACCCCTTTTCAACAGATGATAGAAAAAGGGAGCAAAGGCTGTCACAGAACCAGAGAATCATGGAATGGTTTAAGTGGGAGGGACATCAAAGCTCATGCAGTCCCACCCCCTGCCACAGGCAAGGACATCTCCCACTAGAGCAGCTTGCTCCAAGCCCTGTCCAACCCAGAGCAGGGATGGGGCAGACACAGCTCCTCTGGGCAGGGGTAAATTGGAACAGGAGAGGTTCAGCCTTGGGATCAGGAGGCCGGGAAGCAGCTGGGCTGGAGCCCAGGCAGGCTGTGCCCTCTCCTCCCTCAGAACAGCCCTCAAACAGCCCGAGCAACGCGCTCTGAGCAGGGGGTTGGACCACAAACCTCCTGACTCCCGTCCTACCTGAATTACCTGATGGATCTAGGATTCCAGGCTGGGCCTGGCTGTAATCCACCAGGCAATCCTGGCCCTGAAATGCAGGGCAGCCCCTCCCACACGCAGCCTCCCGATCTCACACTGCTGAGCATTCCAAAGCGAGCACTTGACCAAGGCCAGCACTCACCTGCCTTCAATGGCCACTTTTCCTGAAAAACAAGAACCTTTGCATGGATTTGGGGGGGATCTGCCCAAAGCAGGACCAGTCTGTGGCAGCAGGCTGTGCTGGGATGGGACACCCTGCTCCCTGAATGGACTGCTCTGACTGCCAGAGCCCGGCTTGACCCCAGACACCCACTCCAAAACCACACGGGTGTCACAGAACAGCCAGGGCTGCTCTGGCTCTCACCATAGCCTCTTTTCATATCCCAAAATACTGCTGGCCCTGTGCAGGCATGGCAGCCACAGACTGGTGTTGGTTGCCACGGGAGAGTCACCACACCAAGCTGGGATGAGCCACAGCACAACCCCAGCACCCCCGAGGGACCCGCTCACAACCAGCCAACGCTCCTCTAGCTGGTGGGAACGTCTGCAAACGCATTCCAAAATAAAAACTAACAACAGCGAGTTTTCTGCAAACCTCAGAATCCCTTCCAGAGGTGAGGAAGCCTTTGGCACAGCAGGAACATGGGGAACAGGGGCCACACTCCTCCGCTCACACGAAACGTGCAATCCCCCACCAGCCCCACAAACGGCTGCCAAGGAGCCACAGGACTCCAAAAGCCCTGGAAATCTACAGCATATTTTCTTCCACTGCTCTTTTTGCCATGTTTTCCTTTCAGCACGGCAGAGCAGCATGTTTGTGCTGGCCAAGCCTACCCTCCTCCTCTCACCGCACCTCCGAGCGCTCCAAGCACAGGAGATACAGTATTACCTCAAATATTTAACCAAGGGATTAAAGGATTCTCTTGGCAGGAGGCAGGAGCTGCCCCAAGGATGCAGTGCTGGCAGGTGCTGTGTGACAGCGAGCTGCCTGCCCCGTGTGCCCACGATTTTTGCTGATTTTGGGCCAAAATTTGCTGCTCACCGGCTCGCGGCCATCCATGGCCTCCATCCACAGCCTGCGGTCCTCCTCCGACAGCGCCTGCATGGTGATGACACCAGGCCTGGGGACAGAAAGGGGACAGAAAGGGGACAAGAAAGGTCAGTGAGCAAAGGTGGCAAAGGTGAATCTCCTGTGAGAAGAGAGGGGAGGAGGACAGGCTCCTTCCAGCCAAAGCCCAGCATGAGGAGGATGAGAGCCATGGGCATCCCTGTGGGTGCTGATCTGATCTGATCTGCAGGTGAGCAGAGGACATCTCTAGCAATCACCACCCCTTTCCATCGGTTTTGTGCCACAGCCAAATTCCTCCTCTGGCCCTCAGGCACGCAGCTCACCTGCACTGGGCTAAACATAGCCCTGCAATGGCAGGAGAAGGTGAGGAAGGTCACCAAGGAAGGTCACCCAGGAATGTCACTGAGCAAGGTCACCAAGGAAGGTCACCAAGGAAGCAGGAGCCTCACAATCCCAGCCCCCCAAATCTCACTACCACCCCAAGCAGCAGCTCACAGAAAGGACCTTCAGCCATGTAAAGCATTTCATCCCCGAGATGTCCGTGCCCCCATGGCTGTGCCAGTCCCCAGCCCTGTCCATACCCTGCTGTCACAGGTGGCAGTGACACAGCCCTGGCAGGGGAGCACTGCACAGCCCCAGGGTGGCCCAGGGTGCCAGTCCTGTCCCCAGCACTGTCACACACCCCAGCCCCATTGTCCTGTCAATCCAACCCAATAAAGCCTGGGCAGAGGGGTGATTCTAACTTGAACTTCCCAGGGCTGATTCAGCAGCAAAACGTGAGCTGCACCAACACTCTGCAGATGCCCTTTGGTCTTTGATAAGAACCTGTAAGAAAAGCAAACTTGAACAGGGGCTCTCAAGAGGTGGGTTTGGCCCATCTCCTGCCTCCTGTGGCACGCACTTGGAGCTGAGGATTAACCCTTCTTCCTGACTCCTCTCCCCATCCAGCCCAGCTTCCAGCACACACAGCAGCTCAGCACTGTCCCACCAGGGAAAACCGTGCCCAGGTCCAAGAAAACCAGACATAATGTGCTTGATCTCTGCTAATCCCATTGGTGAGTCAGTCAATACTCACCAGCTTAGTGGTTTGGAAGTTTACTCACTTAGAAGGGAAGAGGAAACCACTTAACCATCGTCCCATCTGAGAGGGAAAACACTCCACATCCAACAGCAAAACAGTTCAAAACACTGCACAAAGCTCCTTGTTGTGCAGGTACAAGGTGACTCAAGAGCAGTCCCTGGTACTGGGGAGCTGCAGTGGAACTTGAGACAGGGCTTAGGTCTGAGTTTAAGCCAAGCTGCTGCTGAAGGCACAGATATCCCAGTCAGAAATCCCAGGAAGGGCTCTATCTCAGCCAGGGACACACAGGAAAGGAAATACTGGGATTTCTGTCTCTTTAGCCAAGACATTGAAACGGAGAAGTTTAAACCCTCCATTCATGGCACGCTGGGCACTGGCACTGGGCTGGCAGCAGAGCTCAGTCCCAGAGTGGCAGTGCTGGTATCTGGAGTGCCAGGTTCCCTCAGCACAGGGCAAGAAGTGATAACAGCAAAATGTTTGTTCTGCCTCTGAGCAGATAACAACTCCTCGGGCTTCACTTCAAAGTCAAACTTCTCTAACAGCATGAGGGGAGGGGCTGTGAAACTGAATCAAACCCAATTTCCATTGCAAATAGCTCTGCATTTCCTCCCCCAGTGTTTATTTGCCAGGGCACCCATTGCATCACTTTCCTGAGCAGAGCCATCTTCCTGGCTGCGATAAATTTAAAATGCACCCACACATTACACCTCATTCATTATGGATGTGGCCGATGCCCACGGGGTTGCTGTGCTCACAGCCAGGTTGGATGGTTGGCACTGTGCCAGCCCTGCTGGAAACACAGCACCATCCTCCCGAGCCTCCTGGGGCAGCCAGCCCTTCACTGGGCTGTCTCAAACATCCAGCCACACCAAACACCCCGCTCTGACTCCCCAAAAAATAACAAAAATGGATCTGTCCTTTATACAGATAACGACTTTTAAAATTTATCTGGATACTGGAGGTTATTTATACAGATAATAACTTCAAAAATTAATATTCAGCAAACACAGATTTTGCTGTGGGGCAGCTCCCAATGTGGGATGCACCCCATGTCATGGGGACAGCAGGACACCCTCCTGGATCTGCCACCCCAAATGCACAAATGGGAGCTGCTGTGGCAAAAAGGACCAAGGAGCTGCTGATTCACCCCTGGCTGCTGCATCCCACATTTCCACCTGCAGGCTCCACACCCCTCTGCCTTTTTATGGGACACAAGGAGGGATCAGAAGAAAAGCATTTCTAAATGGAGTGAGTGTGGGAGGGTGAGACCAGAGCAGAACATGGCAAACACTTAATAAAATATATTTTCAATATGCTACAATCTAAAAATGGAAGGTTTTTCCATATGAGACCACACAGGAAATTTGAATTTTCTCAATATCTCAGCTTTTGTGACAAATGGCCTGGCCTTAAGGAGCTGTGACTAAGCACGCTGAGAAAATGAGAAAGTGCAATAGCTTTTCCTTCTTCCAGGAAAACAAACAAATAAGGAAAGCAATAGAGACAGATAAGAACTTCCAACTGCTGTAGCAGCTTATCACACTGAGACAATCTAAACTGCTGATGAAAACACACAAGAGAGCATTCATAACAGGGGCTGAGGGCTGAGCAGGGCATGGAGATGTTCCAGTCCCACCCCAGGGGCACCCCATGGCACGGGCCAGGCACCAGCAGCCAGGTGTGACCCCAAAATATTGGTGAGCAAAGATGGCACTAAGGGGGAGGCTGTGACCCTGAACTCAGAAAGCCTCGGTGCCCAGGCAGAGCTTTCAGCACAATCAGCTCAGCACCAGCACGTTCTGCCAGGGCTGGGGCCACCATGGGTCCCCTGGGCACCCTCAGGGTGACAGCCCATCCCTCACCCTGTGCCAACCCTCACGGTGACAGCCCATCCCTCACCTTCCCTGTGCAACCCCCACGGTGACAGCCCATCCCTCACCCTGTGCCAACCCCCACGGTGACAGCCCATCCCTCACCCTGTGCCAACCCCCACACTTTGTTTGAAAGGTCAGGGAAAGGTGACACCGGCACAGGAACAGGGACAGGTTGAACTGCACCGAGAGGCACTGTTGGGCACGAGGGACACGGGCATGGCTGGGGTCACCCAGTGTCCTGAGTGGGGTCACCCAGCCCCCCAGCCCCACCCACCCCATTGCCAACCGTCCCCTGTGCCACTGAGCCAATTCTTTCAGCAGGAATTTCCCATGGAAAGGGTGCTCAGGATGGCAGGGCTGCCCAGGGAGTTTGGTGTCCCATCCCTGGAGGTGGCACTGAGTGCTCGGGCTGGACAGGGTGGGCATCAGGCTCAGGGTGGACTCGTTGATCTGGAAGGGCTTTTCCCAGCTCAGGGGCTCTGGGATTCTTTCATGCTCCACAGGCACCCGGGCAGCAGGGACAGCCCAGGGCAATGGTGGCACCTGCAGAGCTCACAGCATTCATGACCCACAGGACACCAAAGCGTGCCCTTGCCAAGCTCCTGCTGCCACCAGAGGCTGCTGGCACTCAGAGCACTTTGCTGCTGGCCCGGAGCTGTGACCTACATTATCTGAAATGACAGAGCCTTTGTCACAGTCAGATGAGATCCTCCTCCTCCCCAGGCTCATTTGGTAAGACATGGCTGTCATCCCTGCTCACCTTGTTTACAAACCCCATTTAATGTGCAGACATTATTGTACAAACGAGTTTAGTTAATGAAAAAAGAGCACTGACAGTCCAACACAGCATCCATCACACTGGGGTGTTATTTCAGCCACACACACAACACCATTCTGGGGTTAATTTTGCCGAAACAATGCAACACAAACTTCTAACTTTCAACACTGAACATCAGAATATTTGCAAATGCCAAAGCCAGGCTTGGAGCAGCCTGGTTTAGAGGAATGTGTCTCTGCCCATGGCAAGGAGTGGGATGGGATGAGCTTTAAGGTCCAACAGAAACTATTCTGGGATTCTGTGACAAGGAAGCAAAGCTGCAATGACAGATCAGGCACCACATTTTCAGCTCGGTTGTGCTAAATCATCTTTACAGCAGAAAAACCCACTTTTTTTTTTTTTCCCACCTAAGAAGGAACAGCTCTTAGCTGGTGCTATTTCGGGTGTTATTGCCGAGCTCCAGCCCTGCACCCCGTGTTGTGGGAGTTCCCAAAATGACAAAAGCCTGTTTCTGTGCAATGATAGAATTGGAAGCAGAGGCTGCCACCTCCAGGCTGTCCCAGGGCTGGAACAGCCCCAGCCCTGCGAGCTGGGCAGGGTGAGCTCCAGAACACCCTGATGGTGCTCAGAGCCACCCCAGGAAAGGGGGACACAGCATGGGCACATCACAGCCTCTTTCAGACATGGCAAAACCTGCTGTTTCCTCTTCCTCATCAGCTTACATGAGAATTCCCAGTATTTTAGACATCTAATGACCAACTCTGATACCAAGAAAATGCAGAGCTGCCTGTATATTGGGAAAAAACAACCTTTTCCTTCAGATGTCCTGCTCTCCCGCCCTCTTGGGCAGAGGCAAATCCCTGCAGCAGGAACGTGCACATGAAAGGAGAAATTCCTCAGGTGTCCCCTTCCTGTGCTACTCCCCCGCCATGATTTACATGGAGCAGGCAGGTTTCTGGAGCAGCTCTTGATCCCATGCCTGGCAGGCTCCAAACATCAAGGGAAGCTTCAGCTGCTTCTGAACGAGGAAAATTATTGTGGCTCCGTTCTCCTTCTCCCCCTTTTAGTTTGATTTTCACATTATAATAAAATATCCTCGGGGCACAGCAAAAAAAACAAAAAAAGCAAAAAAACCTGCCATGTCAGCAGAAATAGTGCAGCTTTCTGGAGAAAAGCAGAGCTCCAGAGAGTGGGAGGCAGCCCCAGGTTATCTCAGCCCTCAGCCAGCACAGGCAGAGCTCCATCACCCCAGCCCCTCCCTGCCAGGGCTGGCACTGAAATGCTGCTGAAATGTGGACAGGGAGAGGCACCAGGGCTCATCCCAGAGTTATCCAACTCTCAGATTTTAACAAACTTGGGTTCTGCTGAGACCTCCAGGGAATTCCTGCAGAGGGGAGGACAGCTGGACACGGACAGGCACACACTGGGAGAGCACTCTGAGTGCCTTTGGAGCAGGTTTGGGTGAACCATGTGAACTTCCCACAGCCAGGGAGATCCGAGGCAGTGACTAATTCCTCTTGGAATAGCAACAGCCTGGCTTTCCTGTTTATACGTGCAAGCCATGCATGAAGCTCAGTGATCCAGCAACAGCTCTCACCCCTGGGTGCCACAGATTGAATCCACACGCACCTCTGCTGCAGCTGCTGGGTGATAAGGCACAGCACAAGTGTTTTACTTCTTCAGGAAGGAGTGAAAGTGCCCGGAGGCATGAGCCAGAGGTCCATTATCACCCATCCATGGTGCACCAGCACTCCAGCAGACAGCTGACACTATTCCAACACATTGCCCGTGCTGGAAAGGGGCAGCACATCCCTGCCAAACACCCACAGAGAACATTTGCCAGGCTGCTGAGGGCTCACCTCGAGTGGCCAGAGGCTGCTAAAACATCCTCAGAGTCAGAGAGTGTCCTAGGTTAGCTGAGTATTGTATTCCTATCATCTGCTT
>CM019226.1:17961254-17978524 GCA_009741485.1 Malurus cyaneus samueli | reverse complement strand
AAAAGGGGGGGAAAAAAAAAAAAGAAAAGGGGGGGGGAGAAATAAAAAAACAAAAGAAGGCTGGGGGAAAATTAAATGGGTTTTTTTTTTAATGCCTTTGGAAAGCCCCTTAAAATAAATTGGAAGATTGCCCCCCCTTCCAAGGCCAAGGGAAATTAATTTTAAAAAAAGGAAAGCCCTTCCCTGCCCCCAACAGCCCGGCTCCCTGTGCCAGCAGGAAGCTGTGTGGGAGCCTGTCCAGCTGCCCCAGGCAGTCCCCAGTGTGGGGATTGTCCCAACTGGGAACACTGGGGAGGGCTCCATTGTTCCTGCTGCCCACAGGAGCAAAGCCAGCCCTGGACACTGCCCTGGACACAGCATCAGCTGGCTCCCCCCACTCCTCACACCCCCTCAGGGCCAAGGGGAGCTCCAGGCTCTGCTGTGGCTCTGTGCAAAACAAAACAACTCCATTGGCCATGGCACAGATCATCAGAGACTCTCACAATGGTTTGGGTGGGATGGGAACTGAGAGCTCATCTCATTCCACTCTCCTGCCATGGGCAAGGACAATTCCACTTCCAGGCTGCTCAGGCCCCATCCAACCCAGCCTTGGACAAGCCACACTCAAAGGAGTGAAATAATGAACAGGTTCTGTGTCCATGGAGCAGGAACAAGGGGCTGGGCAGGAGGCACCCATGGAGCTGAGCATGGTGGGTGCATGAGGCTGCCACACATCTCTGGGCTCTGGGGGTTTCCTGCCTTCTCCTTCTCAAACAAGGTACTAGCTTAATTCCCTGTGTGGCAGCCACTCAGCCTGGAATGAATGTGACCCACTTCATTCCTTTTTTATGTGCCAAAAAGGTCACACAGTTTATGTGACTCTGGAGAGCCTGCAGCCAGCAATGCCACGTGCTCCCTGGCAGGACCCAGTCCTGCTCCCTGCCATCATTCACTCACCCTTTTTTCCCCCTTTTCCCCTGCCAGCACTCACCCCTTTTCCCCCTGATTTCTGGTCAAAGGGCACCATGGTGATGCGCTTGGATTCCCTCTGGTAGGTGCAGTAATGCTTCACCCAGGAAGTGCCAAAGTGACCTGCAGAGCAAACACAGGGTTTATTCCCAGTTTCAGTACCTCACACAGGGTTTATTCCCAGTTTCAGTGCCTCACACAGGGTTTATTCCCAGTTTCAGTGCCTCACACAGGGTTTATTCCCAGTTTCAGTGCCTCACACAGGGTTTATTCCCAGGTTCAGTGCCCTCCCATCAGAACCTGCTGTGTTTAACCATCATTTCACACCCACATTCCTGTACCTACAGCTCCTGCTGGACTCAGAGTTCTCACCCACCTCCTGTTCAGGGGAAAGGTTTTCATGAAGCACTGGCAGTGATTCTCCCTGGTTGTCACATTCCCCCTTGGTGCCCCCTCTCTTCCAGGGATCCTGCACCTCCAAATCACCCTTTGTGCCCCTGTTCCAACATCCCCTTCCCTTTTTTGCCCACCACAATCCCCTGTCCCAACACCTACGCTTCTCCTGCACGTAGAGATACCCCTCCATCGTGTAAGGGCTGATGTTCTTGTGCTCGTGAGGGTTCTCCTTCATCTTCTTCATCAAAGCTTCAACCTCTGACCTTGTGCCTTCAAAGCGGTTTCTGGTCTGCAAATTCAAACAGGAATGTTTTGTGCCTGGTCCTGCACGTGGGAAATGGGACTGGGGAGCCCAGGGACAGCCACAGGGCAGGATTCCTTCCTGGGCCTGGATTTAAACTAAAGGAAAAATATTACCACAGTTTGCAAGGCCATCCAGTACATTAAGGGGGCTTACAAAAAAGAGGGGCAGTGATTATTTATGTGGGCAGATAGAGATAGGATAAAGGGAATGGACTTAAACTAAAAGAGGAGAGATTTGGATTGGATATTGGGAAGGAATTCTTCCCTGGGAGGGTGGGGAGCCCTGGCACAGGGTGC
This sequence comes from Malurus cyaneus samueli, assembly GCA_009741485.1. Classification (NCBI taxonomy): domain Eukaryota; kingdom Metazoa; phylum Chordata; class Aves; order Passeriformes; family Maluridae; genus Malurus; species Malurus cyaneus. The sequence goes on along the minus strand of CM019226.1, from coordinate 17,976,580 downwards.
CCAGAGCAGCTGTGGCTGCCCCTGGATCCCTGGCAGTGCCCAAGGCCAGGCTGGAGCACCCTGGGACAGTGGGAGGTGTCCCTGCTCGTTATGGGGTGGAATGGGATGGGCTTTAAGGCCCCTTCCAACCCAAACCATGCTGGGATTTCATGATTAAACACAGCAGAAGGGGACAGGGACAGCCCAGGCTCACTCACGTTCTGGATGCTGATTGTCAGCTCTGTCTTGAAATCACTGAAGTCCTTGGCGAGCTCGTAGCCGTGGTGGTAGAAGGTGAAGAGGCTCTGCAGAAAGGCCAGCAGCTGCATGGGGAGAGGGGAATGGAGATGGTCACAGGAGAGCAGAGCTGCCCCCAGAGCCACAGCACCCAGGGGAAGGGGCCCCTGGCTGGTCTGGCACTTCCCAGAACAGTTTAATTAATTAACAATTGAACAAAGGTACATCTTAGTAATTTTTTCCCCTATTTCTGTCACTCCTGCACTCTCTTTGCTTTGTGAACATTGGTTAAAATTTGGGGGATTTTCCTCAGTCCAGAGCAGTTTTCTTTTACTTGCTCAGGCTCCTCAGCCCTGCTCTCCCTGATGGACTATCCCCACAACAAAAAATCAGATACAGAAATGTTTCCAGCACACTTGTGGTCACTGAGCCAAGTGCTCCACGCCCCCAAAGATCTGTGAGAGGGGCTGTGGGGTGAGCTGGACCCCCAGTGCCCCACTGCCAGGGCTGCCCACAACCCCATCCCACCACTCCATCCCTCAGAGCTCACTTACAGGCTCCACAAACTCAAACATCTTCCTCTCCTGCACCTCCTGCACCTTGAAGACATATTCCAGGGACACCTCGTAGAAGTGCTGCCGGACCAGGTCCACCTGGCTGTCAGCCTGCAGGGGATGGAGAGCAAACAGAGCTCAGGGCTGAGCAGAGCCCCCCTGACCCCATAGAGCACCCCCAGCCCCAGCTGCACAGATCCACAGCCACAAACATCAACCTGACCCACAGCAACAGCTCCTTCAGCTGGGAAATGTGCCTTTGGTGAGTCGTGTTCTCACCTCCCCAACAGCTGGGGAGAAAACACCCAGCAGAGGCGAGAAAAATGGGAAATCACGACAAGCCTGACAAGCCAAGGCAACTGTCCCTTTTCTGGAAAGCACTCCCACTCACTGGGGTGTCACAGCCACGCTTCACAACCCCACTCTGAATCCTCCTGCAAAGGCATCCCCTCCCTCGGGGGAGCCACAGCAACCCTGTGTGCACCCCAGGGAACAGCCCAAACACCCCAAATGGGGGCAGAGTCCAGCGGGTCCGGGCTCCTCCTGCCCCCAGAACAGCCCCAGTGCCCCAAATGGGGGCAGAGTCCAGCGGGTCCGGCTCCTCCTGTCCCCAGAATAGCCCCAGTGCCCCAAATGGGGGCAGAGTCCAGCGGGTCCGGCTCCTCCTGCCCCCAGAACAGACCCCCCCCCCCCAGTGGCCCCCAAATGGGGGCAGAGTCCAGCGGGTCCGGCTCCTCCTGCCCCCAGAACAGCCCCATGCCCCAAATGGGGGCAGAGTCCAGCGGGTCGGCTCCTCCTGCCCCAGAAAGCCCCAGTGCCCCAAATGGGGGCAGAGTCCAGCGGGTCCGGCTCCTCCTGCCCCAGCCCCCCCAAATGGGGGCAGAGTCACGGGTCCGGCTCCTCCTGCCCCCAGAACAGCCCGAGCAGGATCCAGAGTGGGACATGTCACCCGGTGCCACCAGATGGCACCAGCGGCCAGCGCTGCTCCAGCGCACCTGCACAGCATCAGCAACCCGAACATCCCAAAGACATCCCAAAGACATCCCGAACATATCCCAAACAAATCCCAAAAACATCCAATATCCCAAAAACAAATCCCAAAAACATCCCAAAGACATCCCAAAGACATCCCGAACATATCCCAAACAAATCCCAAAGACATCCCAAAGACATCCCGAACTCATCCCAAAGACACCCCGAACATATCCCAAACACATCCCAAACACATCCCAAACGACATCCCAAACACATGACATTCCAAACACATCCCAAACACATCCCAAACACATCCCAAACACATCCCAAACACATCCTACACTGCATCCCAAAGATATCCCAAAGACATTGTGAACACATCCCAAACTCACCCCAAACTCATCCTGAACTCACCTCAAACTCACCCTGAACTCATCCTACCTGTATCCCAAACTCATCCCAAACTCATTCTACACTGCATCCCGAACTCACCCCAAACTCATCCCCCATGTATCCCCTATGGCATCTCCAGGCAGCCCCACAGGGCTCTGTCCAAGGGTCCAGGATCACAGCTCCAAGAGCCACCCTGCACCCTGACAGCCACAGGGGATCCTTCTCTCCACGATCAGAATTCCTGGCACCATCCCACCACCCGAGCCCCGTGCCCACCAGTGCCCAGAAGGGATCAGCAGCACACCAGCCCCATGCCCAAAGGACACAAACCCTGCAGGACCAGCCCAGCTCTGGGCCAGCACAGGAATTCCAGACTTTAAAGTGATTAAAAACTCAGTGTACCCATGCAGCAGCAGCATTTGTCACCACAGCTCTCCAGTCCTGAGCCACTGATGGCTCTCAAAGAGTTTGAGGCACTGAGCCTGATCCCTCCTCCCCTGAGCACAAAGCAGAGCAGCCACTTGCAGAGGAGACCAGACATCCATGACTTGTGCTGGCACACGGGAAGCCTGCAGCAGAACCAGTTCCTTTCCGTTGCACTCTTTAATTATAAACCCTCTCTCCTTTTTGATTGCTATCCATTTTGAGATCTCTCTGATTTACTCACCAAAACAGCTCCGTCCCCTTTCATTACAGGAAAAGGGGAAAACCCGGCACCCGCAGCCAGAATGAGGGAAAAAATGAGTTTACAGCCAGGAGAACCATTGTTGTAAACTGTGTGAGGCATTCAAAAAGCTCTCCCCAGTCACAGCCAGACACAAACTCAGAGCTTGCTCTCACCTCCTGAAGCTGGGATTCTTTCTTCTTGGACGACAAGTTCAAGTGCTTTTCTAGGACACCGCAGTATTTCTCAGTCTCCTTGTCGTATTTCTTTTTGGCATCCTACAAAACGGAACAAAAAGTGTGACACTGAACACAGCAGAGCTGGAGCAGCTGTGACAGCATCCCCATGGCAGCGGGCAGCACGGCAGCCCTGGGTGGCACCAGAGACAGAACCTGGGAGCAGGTGAGGCTGCTTTTATCTGCCAGCATCACACAGCTACAGGAGAGCAGCTCAGGCTGCCAAAAGCCAAGGCTTGAGGGAACCCCTCCTCTATTCCAGGGGCCCAGCGCTTGGGAAAACATCCCGACCCAGGTCCAAAAACAACAGAGTGAGGAAAGTGCTTTCTAACCAGAACATGGCCATGATTTCACATCCCACCCCGGCCACCCCTTGCAGGGCTTCTCCTCTGTGTCACACAGGACCAGGGCACAGTAACTCTGCTGTTTGTGACAGGAGCACAAAGGACAGATGGAAACTTCACTTTCCTTTACATCTCTCATCCTGAACTGGCCCAGCCCAACAGGCCAGAACAGAATCCACGCCAGCCCTGCTCAGAACCATTCCCACTCAGGAGGCTCCTCCGTGTGTTTTGTTTTGAGGAGCACGAGGCCGGGCAGGGCAGCGCTGCCATGCGAGCCCCGGGCGCTGGCACGAGCTGCTCCAGGCAGCAGCAGGTTGTTATAACAACAGGGGAGCCGCAGACAGTGGTTTTCATTTCAGAACAAAGGCAGGAAAGGAGGGGGGCCAGGCTGTCTCACAGCCACACCGGCGCTTCCCCGTCCTGCCAGGAGCGTCCGAGCGACACTTCGGGCTGGGGGGATCCGGCAGCTGGGGACCCTTCCAAGAAAACTCTAACTCTTCTTGGAGGAAGGAAAAAAGTTCACTTCAACTGGCAAGTGATTTTTGGCCTTTGGCAGGTTCCTTGGTTGCAAACTCAGAACACTGAGGCACTTCCAGGAGCTGGATGGTCCCCATGGCCACCCCACAGCAGCACACCACCTCCTCCCACGCCCGAGCCCGTCCCTGCAGTGTGCCAGCTCCTGCCAGCTCTGGCCAGCTCTGGGCAGCTCCTGCCAGCTCTGGGCAGCTTTGGCCAGCTCCTGGCCAGCTCTGGCCAGCTCCAGGGGACGGTGCCTGGGTTACCTTGGCAGCCCCGATCTGCTCCTTGCGGAACTTCTCCAGCGGCGTGATCAGCACCTCGCTGGCGTTCTCGATCTGGGGCAAAGATGGGCACATCTCACTGGGGTTGGCAGCACTGGGAACCCCCCCAGAGCCCACAGAACCCACAGGCATCACCCTCCATCCCTGCAAACCTGTGAGCCCCCAGCACCGGCCCTGGCAGAGCAGCATTCCCCCCTCCAGCCACCCTCCCCTCCCTCTGCCCTCCCTCCCCTCCCTCTGCCGTCCCCTGCAGCTCCACCCTGGGCAAGGAGGTGCCCTGGGGCTGGCTGTCACTGTCACCACGGTGCCCAGGGTGCCCCAGCCCCGCTCCCAGGGCAGACAGGGCCATACCATGCGCATCCGCTCGTCCTCCAGGTTCCGCAGCACCGTGGCAAATTCCTGCAGAGACTTGGCTGGAAGGGACACAGTCAGCATTACACATTCCATTTTTAAAGAAAAAAAACTGAACAGAGGGGTTTTGTCTATCAGTGTTTTGGGGGGTGGGTGGTTTGGGTTTTTCATTGTCTTTGCTCTCTCCCTAGAAAGGTTCCCGCTGCCTACAGAAGCAGCAGAGCATCCCCAGGACCACATTTCCTCCTCCAGAGAGCAACACCCTCAAATCTGCCTCAAATCTCAAAGCTGCCCTCCCAGTCAGTCACCAGCCAACCCCACAGCACAGCACGGCCTGCAGCCATGCCCAGCACACGAGGGGCAGCTCCCCAGCACGGGCACAGCACCAGGGAGACCTGGACGAGGAGCTATTTCTGCTGAGAGACTGGGCACAAATAAACAAGCAAAGTTAAATCAGGGCTAAAGCTCCTTTGCTCTCCCGGCTCCAGACGATGTGCACAATAAGCTCTGAAAGTTCAGCTGGGGCAGGAGCAGCAGGACAGAGAGGAAAGAGGCTGAAGCTGCTGCCCTGTGCCAGGAGAGGCTCGGTGGTGGAGCAGGCTGAGCTCAGGGACCGTGCCAGGCTGGGCACTGCTGGTTGTCCCCAGCACAGGGTGCAGTGAGGTGCTGCTCCTGTGCCTCAGAGCACAGCACCTCAAATCCAGCCACAGCCACCTCCAGAGCTCTCCAGTGCAAACATCCCAATAACCAGGATGGTTCCAGACACGGGCAATGTGCTCCCTTTCCTATCTGGCACAAACAGACTCAGGCCAAGCAGCAGCAGGTGATTCCCTGGGGCAGGCTTTGCTGATGTTGAGCCAGGAGGAAGGAATGTGCCATTTCCAGACAAACCCTCAGTGTGCTGTGAGTGTTTCCCTGCCGTGCCCTGCTCAGGGCTTGGGGCTGCAGTGTCAGGACTCACCGATGCAGATCTCATCATCCGTCTCAGCGTCGCCGATGCAGCGGAATTTGAACTCATTGAGGGAATCGGCAAATTTGCGCTGGGCGGCTGACAGGTCTGAGAGAGCGGGGAGGGAAAAGGGGATGTCACAAATGGGAACTGCAGCATGCAGGCAGGACACGATCCCAGCCGGGAAATACCCACAGAGGGACCCCTGGCACTGCCCTTCCACACCCACCGCAGGGACAGCGCTCTGTGGGGTCCCTGTCAGCACCCCCAAAACACCCTACAGGAGATGAAACCCCAAACCCCATGAGAGCCACATAGAGCTCAGCCCAGAGCCACGGGGCAGTGGCAAATGGTGGCACCTCTGCCATGCTCCTGCCCCACCAAGGTTTATTGCTCCGAGATGTGGATCCTATTAAGTTCTTACTCGCAGTGACCTGAGTGGGTGCAGGATTGGTTTTTCAGAGCAGCCCTGTAACCTGGCACACACAGCTCTGAGGGCAGAGCGTGGCTGCCAGCCCTGCTGGGGTCAGGGAGACACGGTGCTCGTTCCCCTGGCATTCCTTCACTCAAAGCACAAAATTCTGTGAGTTTTTCCCTGTCCAAGCACCGGTGGAAAATGTGTGTGCACGCAAAGGCCATTTCCTCCTCCCTCACACCAACAGCCAAGAGATAACACGCCAGAGTCCAAGAGTTTTGTTTTCCCCACGGATAAGGGAGCTGGCAACTTTCTCCAAGCATCAAAGCTGTTTTCCCAGTATCACTGCTGACAGCCCTGTGGTTAATCCTGCCCACTTCAGACCCGGCTGCCTTCACACAACTGCTTCCTACAGCAGCAGAAATCACCCAGAGACAGGCAGGGAGAGAGAGGGAAATCCCTGGGAGCTCTCCCAATGGAAAAGTACAGAGGGGCTTCTCTAAGGAAAAGGTTCCCAATGAACAGGATCTGCACTTTGCTCCCTGCAGGATGGAACGAGCACAGATCTCACACCCTTCCCACGCCTGGAGCTCTCGGCAGCCTCCACTGGCACTTACAGAGGGAAGACACATGATTTTGGGGAAACTTCCCACGTGCTGCTGCCAGGGTTGAGAAGAGGGACTCGGGAGGGTGGGAGGCTTTGCTCCAGCTCAGCACAGGGCTGAGAAGAGGGTCTGGGACAGCCCCTGCAGCTCTTGGGGCTCCCTCCACGTGTCTGTGCTGGTGTGAGCAGCAGAGCAGCCCCAGGGCTCGGGGGCTTTCACCCAGCCCCTCATAATTAATGGAGACATTAATGACTCCAGCAGCAGTGTCCTCTCCCCCAGCCCCTGCTGCCCCCCGAGCCCCTGGCCACGTTACACGTCCCCACCTGAGCCAGGTCTGATGTGACACCCGAGTGCCACCACTGCCTGGCAGGACCCCAGAGCCACCTGCAGCACAGGATGAGCACGGGGGGAGCTGAGCTCCCCAGCCCAGGGCAGGAGCACCCACCCCACTGAGAATGAGCAGGCTGGGCTGTGGGAGCGGGCACAGCAAAGCCAGGGAGCCTCTGGGGCCAGCAGCACTTCCAGCAATGGCCCATGGCACTTGTAAACAGGGAGAGGAGGGGGAGACGGAGATAACGCCTGGAGGGACAGTGATAAAGGATAAAATTAGCAGCAGCATCGGCCAGAAAAGGACAGAGGGGCACCCGTGCCCATCCTGTGGGGCCCCATAACCCTCCCTGGGCCACTGTCAGACCCACCCACGCCCAGCATCCCTTTTTCCTAAAGGCTGGAACCTCTCAACTACATTTTGGAACCATCCCCTCCAGTGGAAGCAGGAAGGCACAGAAGAGCAGGGCAGCTCAGCTTCTGAGGGTTCTTCCCCAGGGCTGTGAACAAACCCCTCTCATCATCATCATCATCATCATCATCATCACCTCCCGTGGCTCCCTGCTCCCACCTGCCTGGGTTGGTGGGGATGAGATGATCCTGTTGGGATAGGATGATCCCGTGGGGATGGGATGGGATGATTGGGATTGGGATGGGATGGGATGGGATGGGATGGGATGGGATGATCCTGTTGGGAGAGCCCATTTGACACAAAACCGGCACACTCAGGGTGCAGCTGCACAGCTACAGCCACCAAGGAGCTCAGTGAAATGCCTTTGAAAAGTGATGCATCCTTCCTCCCCATCCCTGCACCCTCACATCCCCCACGGAACAGCAGGAAGGGACAGAGGGGACAGAGGGCAGCAGCCTTTGCCTGGGATAACCCAATTGCCTGTCCCTCCTCCCTCACAGCCAGCCCAGGGGTCAGCCCACCTCCCTCCCTCTGCAGCCATGAGCTGGGTAACTGCTGGCCAAATTGCCATCCCAGCCACACAGCTCCAGCTCCAGGCTCCTCCAAACCTGCCTTCTCCAGCCCAGGAATCCTGCAAGGGATCAGCAGCACAGGAGCACCTCTGTCCCTCTGTCCCTCCTCCTCCTCCTCAGCTATTCAAAGTTCATTCTTTCTGGGAAGTGGTTGCTGTTACTGCAAGGAGACTGAAGTGGTTGTTTTTTAATTAAAAAGCCTCTTCCAAAGGAATTTGGAACTACTGAAAAAGGCCGTTTATAGGAGGAAGTCACGATTTCCCAACCCTCCTCCACGAGTGCAGCACCCCGGGCTATGGGGTGACCCCACTGCAGCCAGACCCAGGAACAAGGGGCAGGACATTGAGGGGACCACAGCACATCAAATGAGATGTCAGGGACACAAATGTCCCTCCTGCCCGTGTTGGAAAGATCAGGACAGGCAGGGAAAAGTGAAACTGCTGGCTCAGGGCTGGGGGCTCTCCCCAAGCTGACTCTGCAGCCACTTTGCTGCACAAGCTGGAAAAAGCAAAAAGCTCGGGCTCAGCTGGAGCTGGGACAGGGACAGGAGCAGCGGGATGGGTGGCTCAGGTTAAAGATAAACCTGGAGCTGCTCTGGCCATGAAGGGTTAACGCTGCTCCAAAGGGGAGCAGAGGATGCTGCTGCAAGGCAAACTCCGGGCTCAGGGCTCTGCCAGAGGCTGCGCTCACACGGAGCACAATTTCTACACTTCCTGCAAAGAAAATTGCTTAATAGCCTATATTTAATGTTCAAGTGGACAACAGGAACTGAGACTCCTGCGCCTTCCTTCCCCTGCAGCAAAGAACAGCAGGAGCAGCAGGCTCAGGCTGTCCCAGACAGGGACAGGAGGGCAATGCCAGTCCCCAGCAGGGCAGGGCTGCCCCATCAAACACCCCTGAGGCAGGAGCACAGAGGGGGCAGATCTGGGGGGCACCACTGGAGAGAACAAGACAGCACTTGGCCACGGGGACAGCACCTCTGCAGCCTAACCCTCCTAACCCCACCCCCCATCCCCACATCTCCCCATCCCCACATCTCCCCATCCCACAGCTCCCTATCCCACACCTCCCCATCCCCACATTTCCCCATCCCTCACCTCTCCATCCCACACCTCCCATCCCATAGCTCCCCATCCCACACCACCCCATCCCCACAGCCAGCACAGAACAACCTCAGAGCCCAGGGATGGGTAATCCAGGGAACAGCCGCTCTAATCAGCGGCCAAAACAGCGGATTACAGCCTGCCAAGGGTGCTTAGAAAGCAGCAATATGGTGTCTGTCCCCAGGGCTGCAGCACAACACTGCTTTGTGGGGTCACACAACATTCCTGCAGCTCAGGGACACCCAGGGAAGGGGTTTTGGGCAAGGTCAGAGCTGGGAATGGCCAGCTGGACCCAGCCCATGGATGGATATCAGCACTCTGCATGGGACACTCACCCAAGCTGGCCCCACAGTCCATGCAGGAATCCAGCAATGAGAACCTCCTGCCTGAAAGCAGCACTTAGAGCTGCCAGGATGGAGTTTCACCAGCCCAGCCCAGCCCCTGCACTACTGGGGTCAGCTCCAGGCATCAGGACAGCATCATTAAATGCTTCATTTGCTCCAGAAGGTTCCAATCCCCTCTCTGCGCTTCCCAGCAAGGTCAGCAAAGCCCTGCTCCCCTGAAACCCCACACTCCTCTGGGCCTGGCCCCATCCCACAGCCACTTCCATACAGAATTAGCCCTGATTTGTTTATTAAACAACTTCTCCACCAGGTGGTTGGAGTTAATCAGTGATTTAGGATGGGATGGCAGCTGCTGGCAGGTTCCCCTCTGAATCATCAGCAGCAAATATTTCAAACCAGATGGGCAGAGCCCAGCCCACCTCCGGCACAGCTTCTGCTGTCATGTTCCACTCAAAAGCCCGTGGAGAGGCTGCCATGGCTTGGCACAAATGCAGGTTAGAGGGTGCCAAAGACAGCAAGGTGACCCCAAGGAGGGCTGCAATGGGCACAGTCCCTGCAGAACCCCAGCAGGACCCCCAAGGCAGGAACAGCATTGCTGCCATGGCCCCACAGCACCCCAGACCCCGTTCTGGTGCCTTTTTCACACACACAGCTCCAGCCGAGCCTTGTTTCAGCAGCACACACAGGGAGGCCAAATCCCACCTCGCCAAATCCCAAAACTTCATTTTTACCACGGAAAGTTTACAAACACACACACCCTGCAGACCACGCTTCAAGTGAAAAACCAAAACTGCTCTGATGCGCTAAAGGGTAAAAAAACCTAAAGATCTGTCCAAGATACCCCAGGACTGCAGTCCAGGAGGTGCCAGAGCTCAGGCTCAGCCCTGCCCCACAGCCTGGGCACTGCTGCCAGCCCAGGCAAAGCCATCTGACAGGATCCACACACCCAACGTGGCTCCGTACGGCGTTTGCAGAGGCACAGAGAGCCCTTTGTGGGCTGAATGGCACCACTGCCAGGCTCAACAGCACAGCAGATCAGGGCAACACGCTGACAACACCAATTATTGCCAGGGCGTTTTAAGAGATAAGGGTTCTATGCTTTGTGCAAAACAAAGTTATCCCTTGGAAGGGCTGCCTGGCTGCACAGCTGAAATTATCCCCGCTGCCCACCAGCCCAAAAACCCAGCCACGTCACCGTGCCACCCCCAAATCAATAATGCTCCCAGTTATCTTGGGAGATTTGCCAGCCCAGGACGCTTGTGCAAAGCTTCCCAAGATTCCCGAGGGAAGGCACTGGAGATCCAAGGGAAATGAAGCCAGAAGGACCATCAGGTCCCATCAGCCCAGTGTGACATCCTGCAGCAGCACCACAGTGAGAAGCCACTTCCTTCAACTCCCACTGCTCCAGCCACTCTCCTGTTCTCTCCTGGTTTGAGGAAGCTGATGGTCAGTTGGGACCCTTGCCCTTCTGCCCCAATTCTCAACCTGCATCAGCCCTGGACTTCCTCAGGCTCTGGAGCCCTGAGCCCCGTGCTGAGCCTGCTTTGCCACAGACAGCCAGAGCAAAGGTCCTGCAGCCACTCTCCATCCTTCTGTGACTCAGAACTTCATCTCACTGGGGCTGAGACACTGCAGAAGCCCAGCCCATGCAAATAGCTCTGCCTTTCCCCCCTCACAGTGTCACCAGGGTTGTGACAAGGGCAGCAGAGAAACTGTGTCAGGCAGCAGGGATGGGTTAAGGATGCAGTTAATGAAGTGCCCCGCAGCACTGGACCTGTGAACCTGCAAACAATGACCTCTCCATCCCACCTGTCCTGCATGGAAACCTGGCATGATGCTTTCCACTTGGCCCAGCAGGGTTTCACAGCAGGAGCCGTTTCAAAGGGAAATGCTCTGTTCTGTGCCCGGCACAGTCCAGCCCTGTCCAGCTCTGCGTTAATCAGGTTATTGTAACGAGCTGCAGCAGCCCCTGACTCAGAGGGCAGGTGGGCAGAGGTGATGATGCTGGATGGGGATGGAGGGCAGTGATGGCACAAGTGACAAGGAGCTCTGAGTGATGATGCTGGATGGGGCTGAAGGGTAGAGATGGCAAATGAAGTGACCTGGAGCTCTGGGTGATGATGTTGGATGGGGCTGAAGGGCAGCAATGGCACAAGTGACCTGGAGTTCCTGGTGATGATGGGGATGGGGCTGAAGAGCAGAGATGCCAGATGAAGTGACCTGGAGCTCCTGGTGCAGCTGCAGGTGCCAGGACAGCAGAGCCCACGCTGCCTGCAGCCAGGACATCGAGAAAACAAAACCCAGGAGTGACGTAAATGACCCCTGGAAAAGCTTCCCATTCCTGGAGAGAATGAGGAGCCAGATGTGTGCAGCTGCAGGGAGGCACAGCCCAACAGCAGGAGCAGCGAGGCTCAGAGAAACACGGGCCAGCCAGAGCTCTCCTGGCAGTGCTGGCAAGCACTGCCAACCCCCAGGATGCTCCTGGAAGATGAGGGGCCCAAAGCCAGGTGCCACCCCCCTGGCACAGCTCCCAGGCTGGCCATCAGCACGTAGAGAACCAGCACAAAGGATCAGCACAACCCTCAGCAGCGAGCAGAGCCCTCCGTGCCCCTGCCCAGGGCACCTCCTGGGGCTCTACAGGAACATGGCAAGAGCCCAGTGCTGCCACAGCCCCCAGAGCATCGCTGCCACAGCTCTGCTGGGCACAGCCCATCTGCCCCCAGGACAGGGCAGCATCCCCCAGATGCCATCCCCGCTCTCCTGCACTGGACACGGAGCATTTTGTGCACTTAGCAGCAAAACAAAACAAAATCAAACGGGATTTCTCCGCCTCCCCCACCGAGCTCCCACGTCTGGCACTTTTCCCTGAGCTTATTTTTGTTCACATCCTGGTGTTGTTTTATGGCAGAACCCCTGGCCCGTCCCAAGCTGCAGGCACAGAGTTTTTCGGGCAGGCAGCCAGGAGCGGCAGCAACGGGAGCAAGGTGTGAGCAGGCAAGGTCTCCACAAGAAATCAAATGGAAATATTCACCACTCCAGCACAGACGAGGGATGCATCCAAACAGCAAATGCAGGCGACAGCTTAAGTGCCTGGGAAACATCAGGGACACAGTAATGAAATGGAAAATTACTGTCCAGCCGGCATTTCCACGGGCAGCCGACTGCACGAGCAAACAATGTGAGGAAGCGGCGGTGCAAATCCCCGTGTCCCAACCAGGCTGGGGATTTGGGCACAGTGCTGGCTCACAGGAGATGCCAGACCTGCTGAGCATGGCTGTCCCACTGCACGGAGCTGCCTGACCTTCAAACCCCAATCCCTGACCACTATTCCCAAAACACGCGTTTTGAACATTGCATTTCCTGTCCTCCTGCACATTGCCCCACTGCCACTGCTCCAGGGAGGCCATGCAAACACCTCCAGCCTTACACCTGCGAGTAAAGTGCCGCGAGGGCAGGATGGAAAGGCCACATTTCACTCACAGCTCCCCATTTCCCCCAGTTCCCTCATGGGGAGCACAGGTCAGTCCCCGTTAGCGTAACAGAGAATTGTAACTTCTCCTCCAAGGCTTTTCCTCAAAGTGCCATGGGAGGTTTAGTTGGACATCAGGAGGAATTTCTTCCTGGAAAGGGTGGTCAGGCATTGGCAGGGGCTGCCCAGGGAGGTTTGGAGTGCCCATCCCTGGGGGTGTCCAAGGAAGTATTGGATGGAGCACTCAGTGACAAGATGGTGATGGGTCACACGTTGGACTTGATAATCTTGGAGGTCATTTCCATCCTCAATCATTGTGTAATTCTGTGATTTCCTCTCCTCTCCAAACCCTGGCATGACCCACAGGAAGGCTGCAGATGACTCTACCCTTGTTACCACAGTATTTCATCGACTGGAGCCTGGAATCACATTTCATTAGGACAGAATGCCCTGCCCGAGACAGCTAATCGATTTAGAGGACACTAATCCAGAAGAAATTTGCTCCTGACCCAGGCAATGCCCATTAGTGGAGCAGAAGGGGGTCTGGCAGGGAGGGGGGTCCCTGCAAGGGGGGATTGTGGCAGAGCCCCTGCCAGCCCTGCCAGGCAGAGCAGATTGCCTGAGGCACAGCCCCACTGCTGGATTCGTTTGTTATTCAATCTAATGAGTTATGGGTGGGCCACAGGGAGCCTGCCTGGCTTCTCAAGGGGACTGTGAGCCCAGAGACCCCCGGCCCAGGTGGGGAGGGACCAACACCCTGTCCCTGCACATCCCAGCCCATGGCATGGGCAGTGCCCCCTGTCCCCACCCTGTGCCCATCCCAGAGGGACACCCAGCTCCCACCCAGAGCAGGGAGGGCAGTGGGGTCAGCTCAGCTCCCCACCCCTCCAGAAGCAGCTCTGCACACCCTGCTTCCTTCTCCTCCCAAGGAGGCTGCGGAAATCCTTTTGTCTCCGCTGCTTCTCCACCTCAGCTGTAAGAACAGGAAAAATCCCACTGCGCTCGCAGGAACGTCAGTGGCAAGTGAGTCAATTTTTCCTGCTTTGGCAGGAAAAGAGAAATATAAATTAAAATCTCCAGTGGAGCCTAGGGAGGCACGCAGGGTGAGACCAGGGATGCACAGCCCAGGGTGCAGCACAGAACCATGGAACAGTTCAGGTGGGAAAAGCCCTCCAAGATCAACACCAACCATTCCCCAGCACTGCCAAAGCCAACACTGACCATTGTCCTGAGCTGTAAAACCCCTGCAGGGACACTGACTCCATCACTACCCTGGCAGCCTGTGCCAGTGCCTGACCACCCTTTCCAGGAAGGAATCGCTGCCTTTAACCTGAGCTTTCTCCCAGAATTCGTGGGAGAGACACCCAACGCTCTGCTCTGCAATGGTTGGGTTTTTTTGTGAAACATTGCTAAGCAACCAGCTCTCGACGAGGGCATCGCTCTGGACAGACGCTGCTTCAGCGAGAAGAGGAATAAAAAGCCAGCAGAGGGATGCTGTACCAGGCAGTGTGAGCAAAAGGCACTCGCCAGCTCTTTTTACAGATCACTCGGCCCAGAGAACCCTTCACACCCTTCATGGAATCCCACAGTGGTTTGGGCTGGAAGGGACCTAAAGCTCATCTCACTGCACCCCGTGCCACGGGCAGGGCCACCTCCTGCTATCCCAGGTTTCTCCAAGCCCTTGCTGAGGATCCAAAGCCCAGGGAAGGGTGAGGAAGCTGCCTGCACCCCTCGGCTGTGCCCAGCACTGGCACAGACAGCTCCGGCCCCCGCGCCGCTCCACGTGCCACGCACAGCAGATGGTCTGGAGGCTGCTGAGCTTCCCACAGCTCCAGCTACAAACCCGCCTGGCACCATGGCACAGACAGCCCAGCCCCTTCCCCCTGCCACAGAGCATCCCCATCCCTCCCAGCACAGCCCTGCAGCCCGGGCACACCCTGACCCCATCAGCGGGTGCTAACCAAGCCAGGGGAACGAAAAGAGAGATGGTGGAGCACCTTTGGTGAGGAGAGCGAGCCAGGAGAACGGGCAGAATGGGGAAAACGGGGAAAACAGGGAAAACAGCCGTGTGCCCGGCGGCGTGGTGCCAGGCGCTGCCGGCGTGCCCGGGGGAGGCGAGGGGGATGATTCACAGCAGAGGGAACGGGCTGTGCAGGTTTGGGAATGATTCCCCCCTCGCTCTGCCTCCCCTCCCGCCCACCACGGTCATGGTACAGCAACTGAGCCCCGAAAACAGGGGCATGGATGGGGCAATGGAGCCCAGCCCCGAAAACAGGGGCATGGATGGGGCAATGGAGCCCAGCCCCAAAAACAGGGGCATGGAGGGGGCAATGGAGCCCAGCCCCGAAAACAGGGGCACGGAGTGGGCAATGGAGCCCAGCCCTGAAAACAGGGGCATGGAGGGGGCAATGGAGCCCAGCCATGGGTCTGGGGCATGGGGTGTGCTGCTACTGCCCATCCTGCTACTGCCTGGCTGGCTGCTGCCCACTGTCCATCCTCCCACTGCCCACTGTCCATCCTCCCGCTGCCCACCCTGCCACTGCCCCACTGCCTGTCGCAGAAGGGACCCAGAATGCCCCAAATCAGAACCACGGCAT
>CM019226.1:17937449-17953836 GCA_009741485.1 Malurus cyaneus samueli | reverse complement strand
GCAGGGAACGAGCTCCTTGGGCAAGGCATGGGTGCCCCAGGAAATCCTCCCCAGCCACAAAGCAGCAATTCCCCGGTCACAAGGCAGCAATTCCCTGGCTCTGGGAGCCTCAGCTGGGCTGTGCAGTGCTGCAGGACTCACCTTGGCTGCCCCATACCCTCCGTGGCTGGCATTTGGCACTCGCTGCCAACAGCCAAACACCATTTCCCGTGGCACAGCCCGAGCAGCACCGAGTGCCAGCGGTCACAGCAACCCAGCCACGGGGTTGCTTTAGTTTTTGCACCCTCCAGAAAGCACAGCTCTCCTTCTCCTCCAAACAGCAGCCTGCAAAGCCCAGCACTGTCCTGGGCAGAGCACAGCTCTGAGCACTCAGGTCTGCACCTGCACAAACAGGAGCTGTTCCTGGAAAGGACAGAGCTAAACCTGCGAACCTTGATCCCTCCTCTCCCCTGTGCAAAGCTGCTGGGAAGGTTTGGGCTGTCATTGTTTTATTCAGGGACCAGAAGGGCAAAAAGGATGAAAATAACCTAATTTGGGTTGGGATTCCTCCTCCCCAGCAGCAGCAGACACCTGGGGCACAAGGACCTGTCAGCCCAGGTGGCACCGGGTTCCAAAGCAGCCCAAGACCGGGATCATGCTCCAGCACAGCCAAGGCTTTCTGCCTGCAGAGGCCCTTGAGGGCATTTCGAGGGCACAGCACCCTGTTATCTACCTGCCCTTTGCCCACCCTTTGCCCAGGGCCCCCCCAGACCCACTCCCAGGGGTACGGGTGTGCTGAACCAGGGGCTGTGGAGGCAGCAAGGGAAAGGCAGTGACAGAGAGGCAAAGTGGGCAATCGGCAGCATCAGCCTGGCACATTCCCTTATCACCTGCCCGAGCCTTGTCTGTGTAAAAAGGGAATTAAATAAACACTGGGCACAAGTTTCACTTTCACTTCCAGTCTGTTGCAGTTCCAGTGTCAGCTCCATCCGGGTATGGCACTGCCACCCCACAGTGAAGGGCACAGCTCTGGGTATGGCACTGCCACCCCACAGTGAAGGGCACAGCTCTGGGTATGGCACTGTCACCCCACAGCTCCGGGTATGGCACTGCCACCCCACAGTGANGGGCACAGCTCTGGGTATGGCACTGCCACCCCACAGCTCCGGGTATGGCACTGCCACCCCACAGTGATGGGTACAGCTCTGGGAATGGCACTGTCACCCCACAGCCACAGGCACAGATGGTTCACAGAGTCTCAGTTCCACCAGGATGCTGCTGAGGCGTGGAACAGAACCAGTGCTTGCACATCCCAGAGCCTGGAACCCCAACCCCACACCCCCCTTGTGTTTAATGCTGCCCAGCAGCCTCGGAGCAGGACGTGTCCCAGGAAAAGCCCCAGAGCTGCAGCAGAAGCACTGTGGCATTAGCCATGGTGGCAGCACAGGGCCACCCCGGCACAGGGGTCAGCCCAGGGGCCAGCTCATTAAAATCACACCCTGCAGGCACAGACAGAAGAGCCAGCACACTCCCCTGACAGCAGCATGCACCAGCTGGGAACCTCAGCTGTGAGCAGGGGCAACCCCCAGCTGCCCCCACAGCCAGCACGGGGCACGCTGGAGGGCAGCAGGGCTGGCAGAGCTGTGGACGGTGCCACAGCATCTGCTCCAAGAAGCCAATGGGGACAGGGGAGCTCCCCAGGCACCCCAGGATCCAGACCCACCCCACACCTTCAGTGCCTCTCTCCTCATCTTCCTCGCTGCCAGCCACAGTTCTGCAGTGACCCAGCCAAAAAATCAGCTAAAGGAAACGTGACCCAAAACATCCCAAAGCAGCCCAGCTGTGCCTTTTGGGGCACGGGCACCTCCTCTTTGCCATGGGGGCCTGGGCCATGGCACAGCCCCACTGGGGCCCAGCCTTGTGCCCATGTGGGGAATGGGCTCACAGAGCCACCCCTGCCCAGCCCCGCCACACCACACAAATTGCAGTTTATGCCATGGGAGCACGGCAGCAGCCGGGGCGTGGACGTGTTTGGTGGCTTCAAATTAGTGCCTGGGAGTTGGAAGAAGGAAAACAAACCAGCACAAACGTGGCAGGGCACCAGGCTGCACCCAGTGCCTGAAGGGGACGACAGCCCCGTCACCACCGGGACACGGCGCCTGACAGCACAGGGACAGGGCACAGGCAGGAGGGTGCCAGGCTCAGGCATGGGGACAGCGATGGCTGGCAGCCCTGGCACCCCCACATACTCCATCCTTGCTGTTTGTTTCCCAAGGCAAGCTGCAAGCTCCCCATCACCATCTGGGCTCCATCTCCCCTCCACGGAGGTAATGCCAGCACAGGGACAAGCCACTGGCTCCCTGCCTGCCCCTTGCACGGGCACAGGGACATGCCAAGGGACAAAAATCCTCCAGCAGCCCTGGTGCTGATGGTCACCACAGCTCCTGAACCAGAGAACGAGTTTCATGGCATCCAGGCTTCGAGTTCATTATTTATGTCACACTTGAAGTCTCTGCATCTGCAAAACTTTCTGAATAATTTATAGATGGTGGATCAGGGAGGAAGAGGGACACGTTTTGCTGAAAACCAGGTCACTGAATACCAGTCGAGCAGCGAAGGGAGACAATGGAAACGGGCACAGAAACTCATGGGGGAAAAAGATCCAACAGCATTTATGTATACACACACACACACACACACACTCCAGAGGATATTTAGCAAGACCAACCCTTCAGCAAATGAGGATCATTTTCAACCTTCTGAATTTATTCTTTCTTCCACGGGTAGGAGAAAGCTCTGTGAATCCTGTTTCTCTCTGTATCTATACTGAGGGCAAAAGCAGGGCAGAGCAGCCCTTTCACAAAGCCTGGCAGAGGGTTTGTTATGTGTCCTTACTCCGGGCTCAGCGTCTCTGCATGCCAGTGTCACTGCTCCTGCCCAGCCCTGCAGAGGGACCTTCCCCCCTCTTCACCTTCCTCCCCTCCACCCATCCAATACTCAGTTACACATCCCCCTCACACCAGTCTTCAGACAAAGAGGATGTGAAACGTTCAGCAGAACAGGCAAGAGGAAGGAAAACCAGAAAGGATGTTGCCAAGAGCTCCCGTAACTCCGGTTGCAGGCTGTCACACTGTCCCAGACTCCCTCGGAACCCCTGGCAGCGTGGGCAGCGTTCCTGAGCCAGACTCTGCTGCTCCCCAAACCTGCCCAGCTGCCAGCCACGTGCCACCACAGCACGGAGACAATGGCAGTGAGATAAGGCCACCATGGCCAGCCATGGGGAGGCAAATCAAAACCACTCGGAAACACCGGGAAAAAATAAAAGCCGGGTAAGAGACGTGAGTGCTCGGTGATGGCCAGGAATGGTCCCCAAGGTACCACCTGCCCTGGCACACAGGGGTGACACCCCCAGATCCTGCAGCTGTGACATGGCTCTGTGATGGCCAGGAATGGTCCCCAAGGTACCTGCCCTGGCACACAGGGGTGACACTCCCAACCCTGCAGCTGTGACATGGGCACAGCAACCAGCAACAGGCAGCACAGCTCACCCTGCAGCATCTCCATCCCTGCCCATGGACACTGGAAAGGTCTGCAGGGCTCATGCAACACATCAGACCTTGGACCTGTCACACACTGAGGGTGACACATGTGGGAAGAGCTGGGCCAGATCCCAGCCAGGACCAGGGCTCTGTTGGATCAGCCAGAGGATCCCAGCTCAGAGCAGCTGCTGAAGTCACTCCTACAGCAGGAGAAGGATGCACAGAGGGGCCGAGCATCCCCAGCAGGGAGCGGACACCCTTCCCGTGCCCTGTCCCACACACCCCAAACCCTCCCAAGAGCACCCTGGGGACCATCCCAGTGCCACACGAGCAGGGGAGGTGGCAGCAGGGCAGGCACTGCTGGTGTCTGGGCACGGATTCACGCACAGCAGAGTCAGCGTTGTTCCTGTCCCTGCAGCCTGGGCACCACTGGAACTCCCCCCAGCCCGGCGCAGGAATTACGGGCTAATCCAGGAACACATTCAATAGAAGCTACAAAACAATTCAGCCATAAAAACATCCTTATCTCCAGAGGCCAGCGAGCGTTCTTCCTGCCCTGTGCAGGCAGCCTGGGGCGCGGGGCTCAGCCACAGCCGGGGACAGGAGCCAAAAGGGGCTCACAGCTCACCCCAAAACCCCAAAACACCTGCACAGAGTGACCAGGGCGAGGGCACAGCCGGGGACAGGAGCCAAAAGGGGCTCCCAGCTCACCCCAAAACCCCAAAACACCTGCACAGAGTGACCAGGGCGAGGGCACAGCCGGTCACCTCAGCAGCACCTGCTGCATTAACTGACCGAGCCAGAGACACCTCGCGACCAGCTCACTCCCAAAATGGATTTTCTGTGAAGAACAGCACTGTAGAATTTGTTCTGGGATAAAACGAACACTCCAGGCAGGGCCAGGCACTGGCTGCCTCAGCAAACGCTGCACAGCTCAGACCTGCAGAAGCATAAACGCACCCGCAGCTGTTGGGTTTGAGATTCTTTTAACCCCAAATGCCAAGAGCTGGTACAATGGGAGTCCCTGTAAGCCAGATGTTAACAGCTGCTACTTCAGCACAGGGGAACTACACCCGTGGGGCTCGGTGTGAGACCAGAAGGGGAGGGAGCAGCAATCAGCCCTGCTGGGAATGGACAGGGTGGTGGGAATGGATGGAACATCACCTGCCTGCACAGCCTGGGGTGACCTCTCTGTCCCACAGCCCCCCCAGTGACCCAGACCAGGCTGGGGCATGGCCGGTGATGCTGCAGGGGCTCCATGGCACCAGCGCTCGTGATGTGCCCCTGTCACCCCATGAACCACACTGGCAACCGCACGTGCTGCCAGCGTGCTGGGCAGAGGAATCCCCCTGGATGGGGAAGGACCTGTGATTTGGGCCGAGGAAACTAAAAAACAGAAAAAATCCAAATAACTGCACGAGAGAATGGCAGAAACAGATCTGCAGCTCAAGGAGCAGCCCACCCAGCACAGCACCACGAGGGCACAGCCCACCCAACCCTGGCAGTGGGTATTCATGCAGAGGTGTCCCCAACCCCAGCTGTGGGGACAGGAGCCAGCCCAGCCTGGGCTTTAGGCAGGACCAGGACACTGCCAGCCACAGGTGAGGGTGTCCCCAGCCCGGAGCCACAGCCTGCATTGCTGCATCCCACTCCACATGGGTTTGCAGCTTTGCAACCATCTTCACTTGCCCACTGAGACAGAGGGGACAGCAGCGGAGGGGACAGCCCAGGCAGGGTCACAGTGGGGGGCATAGGGCATCCCCCACCCTGAGTAGAGAGGGGGTAGAAGACAACTGGGAAGAACACGGCACCAACCCATCACCCCAGAAAACCACTCCCAAAGGATGCCACCCCCAAGGCCAGGGATCTGGTGGACCAGACACAAGATCACACATGTCCCAATGGACCACAGCCACGGACATGCTGGTGGACCGGGACCAGAGCCATGCACATCCCGATGGACCCACCCTGATGGACCACACATGTCCAAGATAGACCACGGCAAGGCCATGCATGTGCTGATGGGCCAGGACCAGCAGCACACATGGCCCCATGGATACGCCAGGCACATCCCGATGGACCACAGGACCAGGACCAGGCTCGTCCCCATGGCCCAGCCACACCGCGACACGCAGGGGGCACACGGGCGGGCGAAGGTGGTCCCGGGCGGAGCAGCCCCCGGTCCCGGGGCGGGCGGAGCTCCACGGGCGGCTCGGGGGTCGCGGGGTCCCGCAGGGCCGCCCCCGACCCCGCACTTACTCTTAAGGGCGGCGACGAGCGACTTCCCGTCCTTGATGAGCTCCTTGATGAACTTGTTGGTCTTGTCCAGCTCGGCCTCGTGGGAGCGCAGCCGCTCCCGGAACTGCGGACTGTCGAGGCAGCACTCGCTGAACTCCAGCGCCGGCAGCCCCATGCTGCCCGGCACGGCGGGGGAAAGCACGCAAAAATCCGGAAAAAAATGAAAAACGGAAGGGTTTTTAGGGCGAGGCGCGCAGCCGTCGGTGCGGGCGGGCGGGAGCGCGGGCGGGCGGGCCGAGCCGAGCCGAGCCGAGCCGAGCCGGGGAGCGGGCCGGGCGAGCGGGGGGAGCGGGCCGCGCCGGGGGCGGAGCTGCGCCCGCTCTGGGGGCCGCCGCCCGGGCCGAGCCCGCCCGCGCCGCCGCCGCGCCACGCCCCCCTGCTCCGTTAGCCAATCGGAACGCTCAGTCACGGCATATCCCCGCCCCTCCGCGCTCACCAATCACACGCGGGGCGGGGCGGGGGGCCCTCCCTTCTCCGCGGCTCCGCACCTGGGCCGGCTCCGCCCGGGCAGAGGCGCTCCGCAGCGGCGGCTCCGGCCCGGCCCGCTCCCGCCCGTTCCGGCTCCCGGGCCCTGCCGCCCGCCCTGCCTGCCTGCCCGGCCCGGCTCTGCCGCGGGGAAATCCGCGCCCCGGCCTGCGGGAGCGCCGCTCCGGCCCGCTCTGTGCCCGCCCGGGTGGCGGCTCGCACGTTTTCCTCCCATCGCACATCTGTGCTGGAGATTATTGCCCGGGCTTAGTGGTGTGATCTGAGAGAATAAACCCGTAATCTCCTGCAAGGGCTGGTGTGGAGATGCCGAGGCCGAGGAGGAGCTGTAGGGCCCTGTCCCAGCACTGTGTCCCCAAAGAGCATCGTCCCACGGACGATGGCTGTCACCACTTCCCTCCACCGATGATGGATGTCGTCACTTCTCCACCCAGACGATGGCTGTCCCGCACACAGACCCGGTCGCTTCTCCCCATAACCCGTTTCCTTCAGGAACACGCCAGGAATTTGGCCCGGGCTCAGCTGCTGCCTCGTCACCTCCCTCGCTCAGCTGGGAGCTCCCAGCAGCAAACTGCAGCCACGCGAAACAAAACTGCGCCTCTCCGTGCGTCCTTCTGGCTGCCATAAGGCGGGTGGTGGCAGCTGATCACCGGGAAAGGGGACAGACCATCAGCGCCAGCCCCACGGAGCTGAGCAAACCCAATCCCAGCACAAACACCAAGTGCAGAACGAGCCTCCCGAAGCAGAGACACGCACGAACGAGCCGGTGGTGACCTCTCTCTCCCCCAGGCTGTGACAAACAGCCACATTTGCGGATAATCCCCGAATGGCTGGAATTCCCCTCGCTCCGCACCGAGCGCTCATTGCTGTCAGCTCAGCCGTGAACCCGCTCGCTGCTGCGGGAGGGGACGGTCCCGCACAAAGCTCGGCCTCCAGCCCACGCCTAACGCTGAAAAGTTCATCCACCTGTGTTCACCGGACACAGCAACCTGACACCAGCTCAACCTTTTGTCTGTGGTTTTGTTTTTTTTTTACCCACCGAAGCACGATTCTCTCCATCCTCACACCACACACTAATTCAGGCTGAGTCACCGCCTTCAAATATGGTTTGCGAGCCACATTTTTTTGGATGAGGCCTCCCAATTATAAAAGAGGATGTAATACTAATTACATGCTTATCTTGTAGGCAGGATATAAAGTTTAATGAGCTGTCATTTACGCCATATGCACGCAGCCCCATAAAAGCACGAGATGTTATTATTTGGATTATGCTCCCTAATTCTACACTGCACAAAGCCACGGGAGCACTATTTTGGTTTTATCCCTCTACATCACCATTGTTCGTATTTAAAAGTGTTCCAGCACATACTGCTAATAGAGAAGAACCTGGAGCTAGATTTATAGGACACTGCCTTAGAGGATCAGAATATCTGGGGCTTGAAATCGATTTTTTTTTCAGCACTTTTCCAGAACCACAGAAAATGATGATGCTCAGACTGTCACTTTCTGATGAGGACAGAATCAAGGCCATACAAAGCTCTGTCATACATGAAATACCAAACATACACCACTGGAGCCAAGGCTTCAGGCAGGCGGTGAGGAATTTGCTCCCCTTTTTCTGGCTGCTTTCATCAGAAGACACTCGTGTTTGAGCCCCAAGTGTGGGAGCAGGGCTGGGCAGGAGCAGCCATGGACATCTTCCAGCCCCATTTTCCTCCTTTGTGCATCCAAACTGCAAAAGAATATCACAGAACAGCCTGAGTTGGAAGGGACCAACAGCAATCATCGAGCCCAGCTCAGGGCCCTGCACAGGATAACCCAAGGATGCCACCAATCCCACCACATTCCTGAGAGCGTGTATCACCAAAGGCAAAAATAAGCAAACAAACGCCCCAAACTTCCACATCCTCCTGCCTGTAGTCAAGAGCTTGCATCCCTCTGCATCCCTGCCATATTTGCCTGCTTTGATTTATTTTTTTAAGCAGCTGGGTTGGCTCACCCCAAGTGAGCCAGGTCAGCTGGACACCGTGTAGGGATCCAGCAGCAGTGGACAGAACTGTGGCCACTGAGAGCCCGCTGGCCACAGCCAGCCCTCCTCAGAGCCTCTGCAGGGCTGTGCCCACACATCCTTCCCACAGATGAAAGCTGTGGCCGCCCTAATCCCACACTCCCACCCCTGAGCCGTCCTTGACCACACATTAGCACATTCTCCCTCACCCACCAGCCCACATCCCACAGCTCACTGCCTCGGGGAACATCAGCAGAAAACTAATCCAGCATTAAAATAAAAATTAAAAAGGAGCAGTTTCCGCCTAGACTCGGATCAAATAACTTATGGTGCAGGCATGGGGGCCACCAGAGCCTAGAGGAAGGAAGAGGGAGACTGCCAGAGGGCAGGGCTAGATGGGATATTGGGAAGAAATTCTTCCCTGGAGGGTGGGGAGCCCTGGCACAGGGTGCCCAGAGAAGCTGTGGCGGTCCCTGGATCCCTGGCAGTGCCCCAGGCCAGGTTGGACGGGGTTTGGAGAACCCTGGGACAGTGGAAGGTGTCCTGGAATTGGATGATCTTTAAGGCCCTTTCCACCCCAAACCAGCCTGGGATTTTCTGTAACAGCATCAGCTCAGATCAGCCCCGGCTGCTCTTCCCAGCCCTCTCTTGCCACCAGCGTTATCTCTGGGTGGGTCACGCAGCCAGCCGGATTCCACCGGTTTGTTTGAAAAGCAGCAATTCTTTCCAGAGTGAGTTTTCAGCTGGATCAGCTCCCTCGGCTGAGCGCAGCATCCTCCCACCTCCACACTGCTGCCCATCCTCGCCGCGGCTGCAATTGTCACTGCGTGCCCGTGACACATCCATTGCTAACGCGGCAGAAGGAGCCCCTTCTCCTCCGGGAAAGCTTTCTGCCAGTTCGCTTTGCCAATTAGGGAAAGCGGGAGTGACAGCAGGAGCGGGAGGTGAGGAGCCAGCCCCATCCCCACGCAGCCCCCGCGTCAGCTCTCGGCATCTCACGGCTCCGTGTGGGCACCCGGCAGCGACAGAGCCCGGCGGGGAGGATGGGGCTGAGCTCGGCACCCACACAGGGCACCCAGGGCAGCCCGAACCCCTCCATCCTCTGATTGTCCTGCTGCAGAAACCTCCGAGCTCCCTCCGACAGCTCACCCCATCCCACCGCCGTGAAAATCAGAACCTGAGTTACGGGGGGAAGGTGCAGAACCATCCCCTATTCTCTCACAACACCACCCGCTGGGGCACTAATGCGTTTCTTTAAAAGGCATCCTGACTGTCAGAATCCCGGAGATACACCAGAGGTTTCTTGGGATTGCCCTCAGGCAGCAATGTTCAAGGTCTACTTATTATGTGGCCGTATATCACACTCGCATCTTTCTTGCTCCAAGGATTTTTTTATTGGGCTAGACACAGATGAGGCATTGTATATGGCAAAAATAAAACAACCCTGCTCCAGAAAATACCTTAGAGCATCATAATGAATCCCCTTGAATTCCCCTGTTGTAAACCAAAGGGCATGCATTGACCTGTTGTACTCGAAACCCTCCAAGAGATCCGATCCTTGACCTTGGACCTTTTATTGGCTGTGATTACAATTCTGGGATAGACACCGAGGGCTTCCCCGTGTCCCATGTACACCCTGTGGGTGTGTTCATGTCTGATCCTTCTGCATGTGACTGCAGCAAACAGCCTTAGTGACACCTTCAGCGTGACAGTGCTCCCTCCCCTCGTGAGCTTCCCATAGAACATGATTTTAGATATTTTTATATTTGAGAGTGGAGCAGTACTTTTCCTCACTGCGTTGCACCTCTCACAGTCACACATGAATTTCCACCTACTCAATTCCTTTTTTCCCTTCTGGAGCTCACTTTTCTCCTTGCAGTCCCTCCTCCTGGCCCTCAGGCAGATTTGCAGGGGTGGGCGAGACGAGACAGAAGATGGGAGCCACAGCTGAGCCTCTGCAGGGGGACAGATCCCCTGAAATGAAATGCAAAGCAAACAGGGCTGTGATCCCTGGTCCCAAACTCTTTTCATCTTCCAGCTCACACTCGTCAGCCTCCCATGATCTTTTGCAGAACTCATCCTTAGCCACTTGTGCTGCCAAACCTCCCCAGACACCACAGGTTTGGTAACTGGTAACACAGTTTGGTAACTGGTTTTGGAACTGGTTTCCCTTTGAATGGAAATATCGATGCCATCTCCCGTTAGTCAGCCTGCGGTGCCACATTTATCTCCACATCCCACTCCTTGCAGCTCCCTGAACCCAGTGTTCCTGCCTGGGGCCATGAGTTCCTCCCCCTGCACTGAGCACTTTGCTGTCACTGTGGCTGATGAGCCTCTCACCTGTTCTAATGAATTGGCTTCACCTCGTGCCCATCTCTGCCACACTCACACCACCCGGCTGTGCCCAGGACATGCCAGCTCCTCACGGTGCCACCTCTGCCAAGCCTGGCAGGATCTGGGAGCAGAAAGGAGCAGGAATGTCAGGGCCAAAGCCCCAGGCGGTGCAGCCGAGGGCGGGGAGCTGTCTCCAGGAGAGGCAGCGCTCCCTCTCATCGCCCTGGCAGGTGTCAGAGCAGATAGAGCAGCACCAGCTCCGGGTGTGGGAGGCACAGGGACACTCCTCGGCGTGTCCTCCAGACAGTTCCCTAGCGCGTGTGCTTTCAGCCAGTTTGTTTCCTTGGATTCCTCGTTAAAAATAAAAGAAAACATCTCAGTATTCTTCAGTCAGAGCACAGAGCAGCCGTGTGTACCCCTGACCCTTGAGCTGCTCTCAGCTCTGCTGGGACGTTCCTTTCACATTGCAATGGTGGCACTTTGCCAGCTCTGTTGATTTTTGGCACAATTCCCCAGAGTGCTACTTGTCTTCCCCAATTTCAGGGGCAGCTCACTTTCATTCTTACTTCATTAAGGTTTGAACTCTGCTCCAACACCTCTCCAGCAGCAAACCTCCCTCCTGCCCGACTGTGTGACCCCAACCCCACTGCTGATCCCTGAACCAGGATCCTCCCCGGAGCACAGGGATATTCACAACCCCCTGGCTTTGCCTAGCCTGATGTGAATTTTGACTTTTGTTTCCAGGATGATCCTCAGGGTACAGAGCCAGGCTTCTGCTCTCCCCTTCTGCTTTGTGTCCCCACAATTCGCTGATGGAATTGATGATCAGTGATCAAAGGCACCACGAGAGCCTTATGTTGAAGCAGCTTTTAGATTTGCCGTGCTTGGGTCTGTGCTCACCAGGAATGGGACAGGCAATAACTTACAAACCAGAAACATTATTTTAAAGAGCCACGCCTCAGCGGGGAGATTGCAGAGGCTCCGTTTCCCGGCAGCACCAATCCCGTTTGACTGGAGCCACAATGGCCCTTCTCTGTGTCCCTGGGAGCAGCATTGCCACTGTAAATGTTACCCGGGCTGTGCACACATGTGGCACTGAACAAAGCTCTGCATTCTCACCCGGCGGGCAGCACGGGCAGCCGGGGTCACAGATCACACAGGCTCTGCTGCCAGGGCACAGCTCCTGGACATGTGAGCTTGGTGAAGCACAAAGATGCTCCTGGGTCAGGAGCTGGGATGTCTGGAGGCGTTCAGCACATTTCACATGACGCAGGAAGAGCACACAAAGGAACATCACGAACAGTGAGGGATGGAAGGGACCTTCAAAATCATCCAATTCCATCCATGGGCACCTTCCACTGTCCCAGGGTGCTCCAAGCCCTGTTCATCCCTGCCAGGGATGGGGCAGCCACAACTCTGCTGTTTTCACATCTGTATATTTTTTTTTCAGGTATCTGTATTGAGTTACCTTCCAGGGAAACACAGTCAGTGGTGCTGAAGATTTCTATCCCCTTGCTTGTGGTCCAGGTTACACCTCATCCTGAGAGGAGGGTGGGCTTCCAACATCATCATTCCCTTCCTCCCTGGTCTCTCACTGTGCTGCCAAAAGCTTCACCAGCTCCTTGTCCATCCAGGCATCAGCTGCACAAGGATCCTGCAGAGCAGGGGGGAGGGTGTTCAGCAAATGAGGGGAGGAAGGGAATCCACTCCCTGCAACTGCCAGAGAAGTGGCCAAGGAAACATCACTCCAGGCCCTCAGGGAACCCTTACCGACAAAAAAAAAAATAAAAAAATAGAAGTGATAAATAAGTAAGAACA
This sequence comes from Malurus cyaneus samueli, assembly GCA_009741485.1. Classification (NCBI taxonomy): domain Eukaryota; kingdom Metazoa; phylum Chordata; class Aves; order Passeriformes; family Maluridae; genus Malurus; species Malurus cyaneus. Next base: position 17,941,377 of record CM019226.1, on the reverse strand, counting down.
ATTTCAAGCTTGGGACTTTTTGGGTGAATTCCATAAGAGGGAAGGTGGACACATAATAAGGAAAACCCACAACACAACACTGTAATGGAAACGTTTTTGAAAGAAAAAGCTGATGATAGATATTCTCTAAATTCCCTGGGAGGAAAAGGCCTGACAGGTGCATTTTGGGAAGCAAGATGGCATCAAGCANGATGATAGATATTCTCTAAATTCCCTGGGAGGAAAAGGCCTGACAGGTGCATTTTGGGAAGCAAGATGGCATCAAGCAGCTGCCCATGTAACAGTTAAAAACACAAAGGCAAAGTCAGAAACAAGCTCTCAATTAAATGGAAAAGTGAAATTAGTCATTAGTCACGCCCCTGGGAGTCACTGCAGTGCAGGAAGCTGAAATGGAAAAGTAAAGGAACCAAGGGCTATGAAATCTTCAATAGATATCCATAGAAGTATTTAAATAACAGGGTTAATTATAGAGATGAGAAGGTTTCATTGTCAGGAAAGGCTGAACAGTCTGCCCATTCTTACTCTCATCTTTTGGGGAAATACAAAATCCCCTCAAAGGCCCAGCCAAGCAGCTGCCACTCATTTCCCCTCCAAACAAAAAATATCAGCCCCTGTCCATGTTCTACGGGGGAGCTTTGGTCTCTTAGTGCTCCGTGGAGAAACACTACCCAGGTTGGGGAAGGAGAGGGGCAGAACCCCAAGGGCTGGGGGTGTAAGAGGGGCTCATCCTGCTCCAGAAAAGCTCAGATGTGCCTTTTGGAGATGGAACAGCCACAGCCACCTGCACTGAGCCCCCCACATGCATTAAACACCCCGTGTCCCTTCCAGTGCCACCATCCCTCCCTGCACAGGAGCTGCAGCCTCAGCGCCTGCAGGGAGGATTCCAGCACACACCAGCGCTCCCAGCCCGGGGCTCCAGCACAGCTGCTCCAGCCAGGAGCTCTGCAAAGCTCCCCACGAGCTGGAGCTGCTCCGAGCAGCAGCGTTTATAGCCCACTCCACCCTGGATCCCATCAGCACTGACACCCTGCAACTCCTCCCGCTCCCAGCAGCTCCTGGGGAGGGGGAATCCTCCCCAGACAGCACCTGGAACCCAGAAACACAAAAGGGATTCAAGAAAGTCTCATTCTGACCCCTCAGCATGGGCAGGGACACCTTCCACTGTCCTGTCCCAATGTCCAGCCTGGCCCTGGGCACTGCCAGGGATCCTCCACAGCTCCTTTGGCACTCTGTGCCAGGGGCTCACTGCCCCACATCACAAAAAGTTTCAAAGGCAGCCCATCCTAAGGATTCCTGTGCCTAAGGGGGCAGGATCTGTGCCAGGCGGAGGGGAGCTGCTTCTCACAGGCACCTCAGCAGGGCTGTGAAGCCGAATGAAACCTCCAGCCACTTAAGCGGGGTCGTATTATCACAAGACAATTCTAAGGAGAGGAACGTTCTCCCAAAATTTGTATAACCACTGGAAAAAAGTCACAAACCACTGTGAAATTGAGCTGAAGCTGTGTTTCCAGGAATTAGAACCAGAAGTTCCCAAACCAAACTCTAGTTTCCTTTTTGGAGGGGCTCCAGGGATGTCTGCTGCGCATTAGCCCTGGTCCGACCCGTGCGAGGGATGTGAGCGCTGCCTCTCCCTGTGTAAATAGCAATTTCCTCCTGGTGCTGCTCAGCGCTCCCAGCCCTCAGCGCTCCCTCTTTCTCTGTCTCTGCTCCTGGAATCTGGATGGAGATTTTCCTCTCCCCGGCACTCAGAGACCAGCCCTACTCATGGACCGCTTTACAGCAACTCCCTTCTGCCGGCTTCCGTGAAATCGTTTTAATTCTCATAATTAAGCAAGGCCACTGCCTTTCCTGCATAAAAATATCTTCAAACAGCCTCTCGAAATTCCTGTGGAAATCCCCACCAGCTCTCCCGACCGTGCCCGGAAGCCCAGACAAAGGGTTTGTTCCTGGGGCTGGGGTTCAAGGAGCCAGTCCCGGTTCCCCCTGCCTGACCCTGCAGCCCCCGGGGTCACTGTCCCCTGCCCCCAATGTCACCACACTCTGTGCCCGCGGGGTCTCTGCCTGTCCTTGGCTCTGCACAGCGATTGTGCCCTGCTCTGAGCTCTCAGGGAACGGTGGCAGAGCAGGAGGGTGACCCTGAGGGTTCCCAAGGGCTGGTGCGATGGGGAAATCCCTGCAGGAGCTGGAAGGGCAGGAACAGAGCGGCTGCAGCCCGGCTGATTTACGAGAAAGGGGAAGAAACGCCAGAAAACACACATTTGCGTTTCTAAGTTAATGATTGTAAGGAGAAAAACGAGGAGCTGCCTTGCAGGGAGCCGTGCCAGGTGTCTGTGTGTCCCTGTGCCACCCTGTCCGTGTGTCCCTGTGCCACCCTATCCCTGTGCTATCCTGTCCGTGTGTCCCTGTGCCGCGTGTCCCTGTCCGTGTGTCCCTGTGCCAGCCTGTCTGTGTGTCCCTGTGTCCCCACTGTCCGTGTGTCCCTGTCACCTCCCTGTCCGTGTGTCCGTGTGTCCCTGTGCCACCCTATCCCTGTGCTATCCTGTCCGTGTGTCCCTGTGCCAGGTGTCCGTGTGTCCCTGTGCCACCCTGTCGTGTGTCCCTGTGCCACCCTTCCCTGTGTCACCTGTCCGTGTGTCCCTGTGCCAGGTGTCCGTGTGTCCGGCAGCCCACCCCATGGACAGAGCGTGCCCGTGGCTTTGAATTCAAGGCACTTTTGTCCCTGCCGGGACACCTGCCTGCCCACAGAGCCGTGCTGGCCCCGCCGGGCTGGGGACAAGGGGACAGGAGCTGCACGAGAGGCGGCAGCAGCGGAACAAAATGATCCTCAATGATTTTCCAGGCACACGTTCCATCTGCTCGGGGTGTCCTCGGGGTCCCTGCAGCCCCCGGGGTGGGCACAGAGCCCCCCTCGCACTCCCCTCACCCAGCACAGCCAGCCCGGGCCCCGCTCGGGTTCGCTCCGCCGGCGCTGCGGGCAGAGGACGCGCCCTGAGACGGGCGGATAAAACCCTGGTGATGGGAGCGATTCCGTCCGCGATTGCAAACACCAGGAACGGGCACAGCTCCCCACGACACCGGCTGCGAGGGCAGAGCGGGGATCCCGCGGGCACTGCCCCCGTGCCGGACACTGCGGGGATCCCACGGGCATTGCCCCCCGTGCCGGACAGGGGGATCCGCGGGCACTGCCCCCCGTGCGGACACACCGACGGGCACGCCCCCGTGCTGGACAGGGGGACCCACGGGCACTGCCCCCCGTGCCGGACATTGTGGGGATCCGCGGGCACTGCCCCCGTGCCGGACACTGCGGGGATCCGCGGGCACTGCCCCCGTGCCGGACACTGCGGGGATCCGCGGGCACTGCCCCCGTGCCGGACACTGCGGGGATCCGCGGGCACTGCCCCCCGTGCTGGACACTGCGGGGACCCACGGGCATTGCCCCCCGTGCCGGACATTGCGGGGATCCGCGGGCACTGCCCCCCGTGCCGGACACACCGCGGGATCCCACGGGCACTGCCCCCGTGCCGGACACACGGGGGATCCCGGGCACTGCCCCCGTGCCGGACATGGCGGGATCCCGGGCACTGCCCCCGTGCCGGACACTGCGGGGATCCGCGGGCACTGCCCCCCGTGCCGGACACACCGCGGGATCCCACGGGCACTGCCCCCGTGCCGGACACACGCAGAGGATCCACGGGCACGCCCCCGTGCGGACATGGGGGATCCCACGGGCACTGCCCCCGTGCCGGACACAGCAGAGGATCCACGGGCACAGCCCCCGTGCCGGACACTGCGGGGGATCCCACGGGCACTGCCCCCGTGCCGGACACACCGCGGGCACTGCCAGCCCGTGCCGGACACACCGCGGGATCCCACGGGCACCGCTGCCCACTCTGCCCGTGCCCAGCTGCCCAGGCTCAGCAATGCCCAG
>CM019226.1:17901025-17931907 GCA_009741485.1 Malurus cyaneus samueli | reverse complement strand
CTGGGAAATAAACTTCCTTGGCTTGGCTTTTGGGGAAGGTGGGGCAGCTACAGAAGTTGTGCAAGGCACACAACAATCAGAGGAAGGAGGAAAGTGATGCTGACAGCAGCCACTGGCTCCAGCCTCACCTTGGGTGGGAGCTGGGAGTGACAGCAGCTCCAGTGCCAAAGGAGCAGCGGGCGATGCACCAATTCCTGGGAGGGAGAATTCCCTGCGTGGCAGCACCTCCCAAGGTCAGGAAGGTTAAAAACAGCCAGAACTGGACAGTCTGAGCCTGAGGAGCCTCCTGGGCTCTCAATGTTTAGATATTTGTGCCCAAGGCCAGGCTGGACGGGGTTTGGAGCACCCTGGGACAGTGGGAGGGGTCCCTGCCATGTCAGGAGTGGAACAAATTGGCCTTTAAGGTGTGTTCCAATCCACACCATTCCACGATTCCATGATCTGTATTTGGTAAGATTGGGAAATGAGGGAATGGCAAACACCCGTGGGATCCCAGCACCTCTGGGAAAGGCTGTGGCAGCAGATTGATGTGGTCCTGATGGAGCAGGAACTGCAGGGAGGAAACACAGCTGGGACACAGGGGAGGAGGACAAATGGCTTCTGTCAAGTGAACTTGATCTAATTTTAGATGAAACTGTAATTAAGTCAGTAGTTGATAACAGCAGGACTTTTAAGGTAATAGGGCTCCTGTTACGTATCTAAATGCAAGATGGCACATATTAAATGGATCAGGAGATGTCTGTTTTGCCTGGAATGTAATTACAGGAGAGGCCTCGTTGGGTCAGTGTATCCAGGGGAGCCCTTGGGGAGGCAGCTCTTGACTCTGCTGAGCCGGTAAACAACGCCGGGCTGGGTGTCTCGGGGCGTTTGTGAAAGTACAAAGGGCGGGAGTCATTCCTCAGGAGAGGGAGCTCCCTCCTGGAAACGGGGACGGGAGAAGGAGCCGGGACCGACGTTCAAGAGCACAGCAAAGACAAACAGAATTACTGTCCTGTGTCTGGCTGGGCGAGTGACAGCTTCTGGCAGAGATCAGGGCCATGACGGGATCCTAATGAGCCTCAGGCTCCTGCCTGTCCCCCGGGGGCAGAGCCCCGACCCCAGCCGGGCTCCTGCGGGAAGAGAACCCGAGCCTGGGGCAGCGGCTCTCTGGGGCTCCCAGAGGTACCCGGGGTGCCAGATGTGTGTGTGGCACAAACGGGCACAGGGACAGGTGGACCCGCTGCCACCAGATGTGCTCCAGTGTGCGCTGCGGCCTCACCTGCCCGGGCCTCGGGTGCCCCGTGGCTGCCGGATGTGCCACAGCCAGCCCGCTAGGCCAGGTGCCCCACTCTGGCAGTTGCCATCGCACCCGTCTCGTGTGCCCTACTTGCCAGCTCCATCCAGCTTGCCGCTCATCCAGCTGTGCGCCCCTCCAGCTGTGCCAGCTGGCCGACACCACTCCAGCTGGCCGCCCATCCAGCTGGCCCGTCCCTATCCCGCTGTGCCCGCCCATCCGCTGTGCAGCCGCCCATACCGCCGTCCAGCTGTGCCGCTCCATCCGCGCCACAGCAGTTTGCCTGCCATCCTTTGCCGCGACCCTCACTGGCCTCCTCCATCCAGCTGTGCCACCAGCGCCCGCTCCATCGCCGGTGCCCGCCCACATGCTGGCCACGCTGTGCCCCACGCTGTGCCCGCTCCATCCAGCTGTGCCCAGCTGCGCCTGCCGCGCGTTTGTGGCGCCCTCTGGCGGTCCCGGAGGCTCCCTGCTCTCCCTCTCCCGCAGGATTTCCCCGGTTCGTGTCATTTTATCACCTTTTCCTTCACTAAAACCTCTGTCACCTTTATGAAGTGACTTTTCCCTCCCTGTCCCTCTCATGATGTTTAAAGGGGAAGAGCGGCTTTGTAGGAGCTTCTGGTTACAAAAATTTACCTTATTATGATAAACACCCTAATTTGCAGAGACTGCAAGAGAAAAGCTTTGACTCTGGTGAGTCCCCCTATAAAGAGATCTCTTAATTAGTGTCAGAGATCAATTCCTTATTTGACATAAAACTGTTAATGGAAATCAGGAATAAGAAATTGAATATATATTTAATAGAATAAGCATTTAATGTTTAAATATTAATATGGTCATATATTAAACAGAACCGAATATTTTAAAAAATAAAGACTGGGAAGTAGGCTGAAAAAGGAGCGATCTCTAATTTTTGCCCCTGAATTCTTCACATCTGTAGGAGAGCTCTGGAATGACCCATTTCTCTGTGGCACAAATCCCACCCACCTGTGACAGAAGTGTCACCTGTCCTTCACCTGTCCCGTGCTGCCATGTGCCACCTGCCCCCGCTGCTGTGCCCTCAGCGCCAAACCAGCTTCTCCCAGAGCTGAACGGGGGAGACGGGCCTGAGGGAAATTCGGGTTTCTCTGAGACTCATCCCAGGGACCTTTAACGAGTTTTAGTCATGCAAAGACACAATTGAGGCAGCCAAGCAGGCTGTGACAGCTCCCACTCCTCCCACCACCCTCCGTGACAGGGCACGATGTGTCCGCAGTGACACGGGTGCGTGGGGACAGCGCAGTGCAGTGTCACAGCCCTGCCATCCCCGTTCTGCCCCACTCCCGCACCCTCGGAGCCACGGAGCCGGGCTGCCCCTCCCCAGTGCCCCCCGGCCCCCTTCAGCTTTCATCCAGATGGTCAAATGGCATCAATGAGATAAAAATAATCATCCCCGACAGCACCGAGCATGTGGCACCAAGATGTTCCCAAGGATGCCCTCAGAGGAGCCCCCGGGGCAGGATGCAGCGCAGGGTCTGGACTCCTGCAAATGGAGAGGAGAGGTCCCCAGAACCCCCCGGTTCCCTCCCTGTCCCTCCCTGTCCCCCTCTGTCCCTCCCTGTCCCTCTCCTCCGCTGGTGGCAGCTCCCGGGCGGCAGCAGGGGATGATGGCAGCTCTCGGGTTCGGGGCTCGCCGCGGTTCATTCCAAGGCTGCTGCACGCTCCGAGCATATTTTTAATGTATTTATCTCCTGCCAGCTTCCTGCCAGGCTGTTCTGGGGGGAGGAACGGGCACCAAGAGGCAAATGGAGCTGGGGACACTCGGCTCCGCAGCCGCGCCGGTGCCAGCGACAGCCCTGGGGACGCCGGGCAGGGGTGGCCGTGGGGTGGAGGGGTGGCCGTGGGATGCACGGTGCGCTCTCCGCAGCCTCCTTCCATCAGCCCTCGGCCGCGCAGGGGCTCTGCAGCACCAGAGGCAGGGCTGGAAGCAGGCACGGAGGGCAGCGGGTGGCAGGGTTTGTCCCCGTCCCGCGGGCAGAGGTCCTGGGAGGGCCCCCGGGAAAGGGGGGAGCCTGGATTCAATCCTTGTCTTTCACCTGGGCTGGAGTCCAGCCCCAAAATAGCCGTCCAAAAATAAGATCACATGAGAGGAAAAAAATAGCAAGGCGAAGGATTATCCATCCATACTTCCTTGTCCTATGTGGGTGCAGAGCCGCGGGCGGCACTGCCCGGAGCCGGCACATCCCCGCTGCCACGGCCGAGCTGCCGGAGCCCGCCTGGCCCCGGGGCACCGGGCAGGGCTGCGAGGGGCGCTCTGTGATCCCGGCAGAGCTGCCCGGCTGCGGGAGGTGGAGCGAGGGGCAGCGTGACCCCAGGATATCCCTGCCCACCTCCGGCGCTGCCTCCCGGCTGCCCCCAGCCCCGCGCACCTCGACCCTCCTCAGGTGAGTGCCTTTTCCAGCATTCTGCGCTTCCCACCCTGAGGCAGCGCCCTGCACAGCCACAGATTGCCGGGGGCTTTGCAGTGCTTTCCCAAAGGGTTTGCAGCACGTTCCTGGCTCCCGAACTCCCGGCCCAGCTCACCAGCTCGTGTGTGGTGCTGAGAACATCTGGCGTTTCCTTTTCCTCTCCGCCGGCTCTGGGGCAGGGAGCTGACAGGAGGGGGCTCAGCACTTCGGGGCTGTTCCCAGCTCCCAGTTCATACTGGTGCTCGCTAAGGTTACCGCGAATACCCCTTCATGAGGGGTGGAACCGGAGCCCACAGCTGTGCGTCTCACTTAAAACGTGCAGCAAGTTTTGTCTAAGTCATCTCTGCTGTGGGACCGTGGTTTGGGGGCCGAGGAGCCCCTGGAGCAGTGGGTCGGGGGCTCGGCTGCCCTCACAGGCACTGCCGGAGTGCCGGGGGCCGGGCAGAGAAGCACCTGCAGCTTCCTCGGGGCTCCGTGGTTAATTATTCACCGTGCCTCCAAACAACCCCGGGAAATGTCTGTTATTGGTGGCACGCAGAGCCCAGGGGGCGGTGGGCGTGAGGGGCAGTGAGCTGAGGGGGTTCCTCACCACAGGCACAGGCGGGAACAGGAGAGGAACAGGAGCAGCAGCCAGGCATCAAAATTCACCCTGAGAGCCTCCGAAATACCACAGGCACCGGCTGCAGGTGGGGCTGGACTGGGGAGGGCAGGGGGGGCAGAGCTGCTGCCCCTGTCCTTGTGCTGACCCCATCCCTGCAGTGCTCCCCAACCCTTGCAGTGTCCCCAGTCCCTCTGGCTCTCTGTGCATGGCCTGTGGTCCCTGTAGCACTGTCGGTGTCCGGGTTTTGGCCAATCCTCCTCTCACGGTGCCCAGTGCCGATCCCACTGCCCCAGCCCATGTTTGCTCTGTGTCTGCGTCGCTCCGGCTCTTGGCTCCATCGCGGGGCCATCAGCCTTCGGGACAGGCAGGAAGGACACAAATTTGGCAGGACACGGGCTGCAAAGCACCACACCAGGGCTGCTGAGCGCCAACCACAACCAGGGGGCAAAGGCAGCCGGGCAAGCAGGGAGGGCTGGGGTCCTTGCAGCTCCGAAACAAGGGGGATGTTCCCGTGAGTGAGAAAACCGAGCAGCATTTCCTAATCGTCCTCACATCCTCATATCCTGTGCCTTTCACCCAGGAGAGCCCGAGGCAAAGCCAGGCCTGCTCTTCCGTGAGATTCAGGAATGTTTGGCTACATCTATTTTTCATTTTCTGAAAAAGCAAGAGGAAATCTTGGGCTGGGTTATTAAAAATAAAGGGGTGGGAAAAAAGAAATATTGATACGGCAGGAAAGCTTCGAATCCACCTGCGCTGTGGGGAGCACTGGGAGCCGTCCCCCCGGCACCCCCCGAGCCCACCAGTGCCCCCAGCACGGCCAGTGTCCGGCACAGCCCCCGGGCCAGGGCCAGCATCGCACCGGGCTGCAGAGCCCATCCCTGGGGCACGGAGCTGCATTTCATCCGGCTGACAGCGCCACTGGGAACACTTCGGCTTTTAAGGCCAAGCTCTCCCGGAGCCAGCGGCAGCGCGGCCGTGCCCGACACAGCCCTGCAGCCACCCCTGCCCGGCCCCTTCTCGGAGGGCAGGGACCCCCTGGGAGGGCAGGGACCCCATCCCCACTGCCCGGGGCACTCAGGGTGATAGGGATGAGGGAGATCATCGCCCTCCCGGAGGGTCCGAGACACCCGCGCTGCTGGAATGTCCTGTGCTGCAGGGAAGGGACACGCGAGGGACAGGAAGGCCGATGCTCCTGCGGTTTCTGGGGGGTTCTGTCCGCTCCTGCTGCCCGGGGGGCTCAGCCCCAGCCCCGCCCACCGCGCTGCCCGGGGGGCTCAGCCCCAGCCCCTGCCCACCGCGCTGCCCGGGGGTCGGGCAATGGGGCAATGCGGGCATGTGCCCGGCCCCGCGGTGGGGGTGGATGCGATCAGCCTCCCCCTCCCTCCTCCTCCCGCATTCTCCCCGCCGCCTCCCCCGCCCCGAGCCAGCTCCTCTCATCCTCATCATCCCCGCTCGCTCTGTTCCATCCCCGTCTCCGTCCGTGCGCACTCGCGGAGCCGCCGCCGGGAGCGCCGCGCAGCCGCCGGTAGGTGCGGGGCGGGGGGCGGCGGGGACCCGCACCGGGGAGAGGCGGGAGCGGGGCTGGCCCCGGGATCCCTCACAGCCCCCGGATCCCCGACAGCCCCCCGGGATCCCCACAGCCTCCCGAATCCTCCCACAGCCCCCGGAATCCCCCACAGCCCCCGGGATGCTCGGACAAACCCCGCGGCGCGGATCCCTGCTGGAGGCCCTGCGGTCCCCTCGGGATGCTCTTTGCTGCTCCGCAGACCCCCGGGGGATGCTCTGCCACCTCCTCACATCCCCAGGGATGCTCTGGGTTCCCGGGGGATGCTCTGCAGCCCCAAGGATCCCCACAGGAGCCTCTGGGATCCCTATGGGATGCTCACACATGCCCCACGGATCCCGCGGGATGCTCCGAGCGAGGGGACAGAGGAGATTCCGAAGTGCAGAGTCGGGCTGGGATGTGGGGGGGTCCCTTCCCCAGGGACAGCTTTAGGGTGGCAGGTGCTGCTCCCACCAGCTGGGACAAAACCCCCCAAAACCCTGCAGGTGCCCCCAGAGCTTGGCAGAGAGGAGAGGCTCAGTGATGGGGGCATCATTCCAAATGACCATCTCTAAATTACTGCAGATTCACCTCAAGCTCTGAGCAGAAGCACAGATCACAATTTGAATTGAAATATGTAAAACCCCAAACATTTTAAATGGCTAAATATAGTATTTGGACCACTAAAAATCCAAACCAAACTAACTAAAAAAAAACCCAGGAAAATCGTTGCAGTGACACAGCACTATAAATGGCTCATTTTTGATGCAAAAAAAAAATAAATCACAGAACCATAGAATGGTTTGGGGAAGCCACAGCTTCTCTGGGCAATTAAAGGTGATCAGGGATGCCCCATCCCTAAAAGGGTTCAAACCCAGGTTGGACCGGGCTTGGAGCTCCTGGCACAGTAGAAGGTGCCCCTGCCCATGGCAGGGATGGCACTGGATGAGCTTTGGGGTGCCTTCCAACCCAAACCAGTCTGGCATGATTCTGTGATTTATGACTGAAATAACACCTCAGGGGTATCCCGATGGGCCTGGCAGCCCAAACACCCCATCACCACCCTGCTCTGAGCTGTGAGCTGCTCTCTCAGCCACACCAAAGGTGCCAAACACAAACTGCTGCAGGCTGGAATGTCCCCGCTGGGGCTGCAGGTGTCGGCCCTGGGGTCACACAGCCCCACTGCCCTTCCCTTTCCAACCCCTGCAGCCTCTTGGCTCCTTTGGGACATTCAGCAAAGGGAAAATCCCTGTCAGGGCAGCAACAGCTCCCTGTCCCCACCGTGCCGGGGGTCCCGGGCACTGGAGCTTCAGCTCAGCTGCTCAGGAAAAAGGGCGAGGAGCCAGAGCCAGAGCATGATGAGCTGCCTCGGCTGAGAGGAAGAACAAGATTTCTGCAGTAGGAGGAAGGCCAAAGTCATTTAGGGAGCTTGGGAGGAAAAGTTCATCCCCTGGGCTGGGGTGGAGCTGGGAAGGAAAGTTTATCCAGAGGGCTTGGGGAGCTGTGGGTCTGGCTGGAGCCCCCATCCCGGTCCAGCTCAAATGCAGAGGGTGTTCCTGCAGAGCTGTGGGTCTGGCTGGAGCCCCCAGCTCTGTCCAGCTCAAACACAGAGGGTGTTCCTGCAGAGCTCTGGGTCTGGCTGGAGCCCCCATCCCGGTCCAGCTCAAACACAGAGGGTGTTCCTGCAGAGCTCTGGGTCTGGCTGGAGCCCCCACCGGCCCTCAAACACAGAGGGTGTTCCTGCAGAGCTGTGGGTCTGGCTGGAGCCCCCAGCCCTGTCCAGCCCAAACAGAGGGTGTTCCTGCAGAGCTGTGGGTCTGTCTGGAGCCCTGGGCAGCCCCCAGCTCTGTCCAGCCCAAATCAGAGGGTGTTCCTGCAGATCCCAGGCCCCGAGGAAGCGGGGCTGACCCTGTGTGCAGGGAGAACAATCGGACATTGTGCTGCCTTATCAGCACCGAGCCCGTCCTGCCTGGGGAACCCATTAAACTTTAGACCCCTCCTGGGCAGACCTTCCCGTAGGTCTCGTGAGCCTCTTCAGCCTCCCACTCCTCTTCACCCTCCACTTTTTTTTGGTCTCTTCCTTTCCTTTGGCCTCCCACTTTATTTTGGCCTCCTGCCCTTTTCAGCCTCTGCATTTCTCTCAGTTTCTTGGCCCTCCACCCTTTTGCAGCCTCAGTTTTTTCTGTCCTTGTTTTTATTTCTGATCAACCATTTTTTTCTCTTGCACTCCTCAACCTTTACTGTTTTGCCTCCAATCTGACTCCACTTCTTTTCCAGAATCCCTCTTGCCTTTAGCCTCCATTCCTCTTTCAGCCTCCTCTGCTTATCCCATCTCCTTTTTTTTTCTTTTTTTGCCCCTTCTTTACTGGGCTCAAAACACATTAGCACTTGCACTGCATTTTGCAAACCCTTTTAGTAAATATTCCCTGAAAATAAAGGATATTCCAGGGAGGTCAAGGCTGCCCTGACTCCCAGGCTGCCCCTGGGTACCAGCACCTCTCCCTCCTGGGCACAGCGGGCACTGACTCATGGCTGGGGCATTTTTAGGAATCCTGTGCACATTGTCTGGCAGTGTCAGGGATTATCCAGGGGGCTGGAGGCCTGGCTGGGTCTGTCTTTCAAACAGAAACCTCACAATAGAAATATCTCTCTGCAGAAAAATTGGTTGAAAACCAGTTCAGTGAGAGGCACGGTGGCTTTGCCATGGTCTCTGCTGTGGATTCAGAAATCCCCCCTCTCCCCCTCTGTCTTAACCCTCACAGTGCCAGGGTTGCTATTTAGGAATTCCCTTTAAGAACAGCCAATACACAGCCAATGATAATTAATGTTCCATTAACCGCAGCACAGCATCATAACCCACACCCTGCCCCCTGTTTTAATGAGGTAACAAACCCTATTCTCTGATCTAAACTCAGCATTGAGCTCAGAAGAGCCCTGTTCCCCTTGTGTTTGTGCTGAAGCCCCCCAGACTCTCCCCTGGTCCGGGAAGGCAGTGATTCCTCAGTTTCCCCAGAGGCTGCTGGGGAAAGGGCTGAGCTGAGATCCCACAGGCAGCCCCCCTGTGCCACCAAAGCCTGGCAGCTGTCCCTGAGGACAGGGCACAAAGGGGTGTCCCAGGGTGTGGGAACCAGGCTGGCTGCTGTGCCAGGCACCTCTGACTCATGGCCTGACATCCCAAACCCTTTTGTCCCCTCCAGACTCCTTTGGGTGCCCCGAGCCATCCTCCAAGGATTTGTCTGCTGCCCAGGGCAGTGTGGGCACAGCTCACCCATGGCTCACAGCCCTCTGTCCTTGCTCCTGGCTCCATAAAACCCCCCTGGCCAGGCAGAGGGCACAGCAACTGCTGATCCGCAACTCTGCCTGGTTGTCCCACAATTTTTGATTTCGTTAGGAGTTTTTTCCATTCAGACAATCCGGGACAATCTCCCTGTCTCAGTCACCACAAGCAGAGCAGCTGTGGCTGCCCCTGGATCCCTGGCAGTGTCCGAGGCCAGGTTGGACGGGGTTTGGAGCCACCCGGGCTGTCCCCAGCCCTCCCCTAACGCAGCTGTGCAAACAGCGGGCACGGCAAACGCCGCCGTGGCTCTGAACTGCCCACTCGGGAGCTGCAAATAGCCCCGTGGGTGCCACCTCGGCTGTTGACATTGCAGCCGTGTCCTGCTCCGTGCCCTTGGCTGTTTACGGGGATGGGGCAGGGCTCTGCTGTCCTGAGCGCTGTGGAGCAGTCTGTCCCTGCTGCTGTCACCCATCCCCGCTGTGGTCACACTGCCACAGCGAGCAGCAAACAGGTGCCCGGCTCTGCAGGGACTCAGCTGTGCCAGTGTGGCCAGTTTGGCACAGCAGGAGCAGAATCAGGTCGGGCAGGTCCTGTGGGCGACTGACGCTCCCCCCTGGGCCACAGCCGAGGGTGACAGACAGCTCGGTGTCCTCCAGAGCCACCCACTGCCAGAACTGAGAATTCCCCATCTTTGTCTGCAGAGCACAGACCAAAGCCTGTCTGGCTCTACAGACCACAAGAGGTGGAGATGCCCAGCTGCTCTCCGTGGTTTACTCCAGTGACTACACAGCCACACTGAATCCACTTTTTTTTGCTGACACGCTCCTCTGTAAATAACACGACTGAGCTCTGAGCTTGCCTTGCTCTGATCTTTCACCTGAAACTCTCCTTGCACACTCTTACACACTGCAGCTCTCCACTGGAAGGCATTTTCTCCAGTCCCAAAGTCACGCAGATAAGAAAATTATTATTTATTGGAGGATTTTCCTGGTAAGAGCCATTATTACCTCGAGCTTTTATCACGCTGTTAAGTTATTGAGCAACAGCTTAAGCTCCTTACTCAGGCAACTTGGAGGGAAAAAAGAGGGAGTTGGCATCCAGGGGTACTAGAAACTGAATTTAAAATAAAACACTGAGCAGCAAAATTCAGCACAGGATTCTTCCAGCCAGTTTGACTTCAATGTTAACAAAAGCAGCTGCACAGTCCTTGCACAAACATTGCAGGATGAACACCCTGAACTCCCTGCACATTTTAGCAAATACAGTGAACCCAGAACCCGAGTGATTTTCCTTGGAACAGCCCGGGCTGAGGCTGTGCTGCAGGAAACAGGATTTCTGAGGGATGGGATGTCTGCTGATGGTTAACCACCAGGATGGCTGTGGGGTTTCACTTGGCCCGGAGATGAAACCCTCGATTCCAGCCTGCTCTGCTGCTCTGGGGCAGGACAGGGTATAAAGGCTGGACCCAGACTCCAACTCCGGACTGGTTTGGCCACCCTCGAGAGGGCCAGCTGCAGGAGAGCTGCTGGACACCGGGCAAACATCGCTGCTTCCCTCGATTGCAGCTCATGAGCAGCAGCAGCAGCGCAGGACAGTGGGAGCTGTGTGAGCGCCGAGGGGGTGGCCGGGGATGGTGGCCAGGGATGGTGGCCAGGGATGGTGGCCAGGGATGGTGGCCGGGGCTGGTGTGAGTCCCTGGTGGCCGGGGCTGGTGGCCGGGGATGGTGTGAGTCCCTGGTGGCCGGGGCTGGTGGCGGGGATGGTGGCTGGGATGGTGCCGGGGGGTAACAGGGCTGGTGGCCAGCAGAGGGGCAGTGGACACCAGGACAGGAACGCACCCGAGCGGGGCTGGGCACGGCCTTGGGGCGGGACTGGAGGGCTCACACGGGACATGGAAAGCCAGATCAGCCCGGCATTAACAGCGGAGAGGGAACCCCTGGGGCTGGAGTTGGTCATTGGCGTCATCCGACCGTCTGTCCATCCGTCCGTCCGTCCGTCCGTCGGGTGTGCGGGGCAGCCCCGCCTGCAGCGCCAGCCCAGACAGCCACAGCCGGGGCTCTGCGGTCTGACCGTGTGCCCAGTGTCCTGCACGGACACCGGGGGCGGCTGCCACGGGCTGGGGACACCGGGGAGGCGGCTGAAGTGTCCCCAGCTCAACCTGCCGCCTGCGGGACCCGGGCAGCGCCTCCCGGGCCGGGAAGGGATGGGGTCCCCCGGTCCGGGGGATGCTGAGCAGGAGCCGAGGGTCACACGGAGTGCCCCTGTGCCCGGGGGTTCCCACATCACCCCAAAACACTTCAGCCAGCACCTCAGCAGCCTCTCGCTCCTTCCAGACGCTTTTTCCTGGGCAGACCCAGCAAAGAGAGGCTCCCACAGCCCGGCCCGTAAGTGAGGTGGCAAACCCAAAACAAGGTACCCGTGCCTGCTGCATCACCCCTGAGCCCTCAGCAGCCTCAGCAGCACAGGGCCACCCTCCTTGGGTGACAGGGATGAGATTGGTGTCACTCCAGGCACATCGGTGGCTGCTCCCAGCAGAGCACAGCAGCAGAGACGATGCTTTGCTTGGTCTCAGCACAAGCTGTGAGAGGGAAAGGGCTCCTGGAAGGGACAGACAGGACCTGCTGCATCCCGGAGGGAAGGGGAAGCTCGGGGTGTGTGCATTTCCTCGGCTGCAAACAGCCTGGGGTGTCCCCTGGAGCAGCACATCCCCCAGATTTGGGATTCCCTGCCCAGGGTGCTCTTCCCATCCAGCAATGGGGACAAAGGGCTCAGAGCCGGGACAGGAGGAGCTGGGATTTGTGGGATTTGTTCTGCTGCTCATGGTGGTGGCCGCGCTCTTGGTCCCACCCAGACAGGACACAGGGGCAGAACCTTCCTGGCAAAGCTGCTCTGGGGCTGCCGTGACTGCTGGAGCTGGAACTGCAATTAAGTTAATCACCGGATGGCCAAGGGCCGTGGGTGGGGGGTGGGACGGGCAGGAAGGTAATTAGAAAGTGGAGAATCTCTCGGGTTTCCTGTGTCCCCACGGACAGCGGCAGCTCGGTGGGGTGGTGCCCTGGCTGTCCCAGAGGGCTCAGAGCTCTGAAGAAGGGACAGGGACAGGGACAGGGACAGGGAAGGGACAGGGACAGGGACAGGGGACAGGGACAGGGACAGGGACAGGGACAGGGACAGGGACAGGGACAGGGCTTCCCCTTGGGCATCCATTGGGTTAACCCCATCCCTCCCGTGATGCTGATGGTGTTTGTCATCAGCCATTAGTGACATCCACTCAGGAATCTGTGAAAGTTTCATCTTTCCACCCCCTGTTTCCCCTGCCCCAAAGCCAGCATGACTGAGGGGAATGAATGGGCTGTATTTAGGGGGAGAGCAGGAGATGGTGACAGCAGGCATTAGTTAAATTGATTTCTGTGCTTTTGGTCACACTTCATACAACATATTCCACTTGCAAAGGGTAAAACCTGCCTGATAAATATTTCATCAAGCAGTTAATCACGTTGCTAGAGATAAAAACACCTGGCCATAAACAAGACTGGAAACGAGCCCACGCATTCCACTGATACTCACAGAGTGATCTATTACATATTTATCATATGCTTTCCCTAATCATTTATTAAGTCCTTCTAAGAGGATGTACAGTCCAAGGAATTCGAGCTGTGCCTTGCACTGCCAGCCCTTGCAGGCTGCCCATGCTGATGATAACCCCAGAGCCACTGAGCTGCTGCTCCTGCAGCAACCAGAGCACAAAAAATCTCTAATCCTTTCCTGAGTGAGGAAATCAACCCCATGCAATGCTTCTCTAAAATTTATAATGAATAAAATCCCTGTTTATCCGAGAGACATTTATTCCACATGTCCAGGTAGTTCTCAGACTGCCCCAAAGCCCACAGGACCCCCCTGGAAAGGCAATTCAGAGCCTGGATGCCTTAAAAATACTCGACCCGTTTTAAGTACTTTCCATTCCCATGTGGAGTGTCTGAACTGGCTGGGAAGTGACTGTTCTGTGCAGGTGACTGCAGCCAGCAGTGGCAGTGGGAAAGGAGCCCATCAGGAGGTGATGCTGTCTGATCCCAGCTGAGTCACACGTCCTGGAAGAAACAGGGTTTCTGCTTTAATGGAGAAAATAACACTTTCCAAAGTGAAACCAACTGGAGGGTTTCCACTGAACTCACCAGAGCCAGGTTCAGGAGACGCTGATCTCATTAACTGAAGTCAGACAAAACCTCAGGAGGCTCCCGGGTTTAGCAGCTTCTCATCTCTCTGGATCTGTCTGTGTGATCTTTAACTGATCATCAAAATGACAATAGTGATTAACTGCACTTTTCATCTCTGTGGCCGCACACAGATCCGGAACATTTCTTTCCAATCCTATATAAAGAATTGTGTCCAAAGCCAAGGACAATTTTGACATATTTGAATCAATCCAATCTGGTTTTAACCCAGTAGATGAGATACTTGTGCTTTCCTCCATGTAGTAGCCACGTATTTCATACCTAAGAGAAAAAAGCTCACCTTAGCTGGCTGCCTCCTGGGTTGGGTCTTTGCTGGCCACTGAATTTGTGCCAGAGGAGCCGTTAAAAAAAAAGCCCTAAAATTTCCTGGCAATTCTGACATGCAAAAAGCTTTTTGACCATTAGGAATCCCCCACATTTCCATCAACATCACCATCATGCAAACAAATGCTAAGCAGTGAAGTCTGCAGCATCTTTGAACCCGAGAGGAAAGGTCCCCAGTCACGCTCACGCCTGTCACTAGCATCACCACCAGCCCTCTGTGCTCAGAGGCTCGCAGAGTTTGGGATTGCACATCAAAGCCACTGGTTTGGCCGGTGATAAAGTTTGGAAGCAGCCCCAAACTTCTCAGAATTTCGCAGCTATTCCAGCCCCGCGCTGGGCTCCTGTCCCTTGGAGCTGTGGGGAGCCAGCCCAGCGCAGCCACCACGGCTCAGCAGGGCCTGGATCAAATGAACATTTGTGTTTAACTCGCTTCTTAAGTCTTTTTATTTTTTTCCTTCAGGAAGTGATTTCTGATCCTTTGGAATGCTCACATCTCCATCCAGGGCAAGGACAGGGTGCCCTCAGCTCCCCATGTTGCAGGTGGAGCTGGGGCTGTCCCGAGCAGGTGCCCTCAGTGCAGCTCCCAGGGATTCCTCCTCACAGGTTTTTTTTTCCTCAGGCAGCACAGCAAAGCTGTTACACAGGGCTGGAGGAAAGAGAAGCCACAAACACAGCTGCTCTTGGACAAACAGCCTCCAGCTCAGCTCCCAGTCACCGTCCTGCTGCGGGGTCAGTGCTCGACAGCCATTCCCCTCCTCTTGGAATAGTTTCCTTTCTCCATGGGGCACCAAATAACCACTGCAGTGTGGTGTCTCTCAGCTTTGCATTTTGGAGAGAGTTTCTGTTCTGCTTTGAGCTATTTAATAGCATTGTTGGGCTTCTACCCAAAGAAATAAGGCCCTTGATGTTGTCTTTGGTTCAGGTTCTCTCTCTCACTCGTGCTTTTTAATTCCCATAAAAACCCAACGTGTTCCTGCCAGAAGTGTAATAGTAGGGCCATGAGAGGTGGTGTTTGTAGAGGAACAGCTCCATGGCCATAAAGTCTGAGAACAGTGATAGCTTTTAGCCCGGGGAGACAACAGGAGTGGAAAAGTGTTCATTGAGCTTCGCTGGGGCAGTCGGGGCAGCTGGCGAGCACGGGAGCCTTCCTAAAAATAGCAAAAATAACCTCGAAGGAAATACGTGATGATGAAGCAGCTGTTGCCAGCTGAGCTGCTCTGCTCAAGCTGTCTGGAGATGCCCTCCGAGCTTGAGGTGACTGTGAGGAGCATCCAGCCCACTCCTCAATCCTGGCAGCAGAGTTTGCCGAGATCCTGATCAGAGTCCTTGCATCTGGGATATTTGTGTCTCCATCATCAACCAGGAGACTTCTGAGTGCCTTTTACCCTCAGATAAAGGTTCAAGAAAAGCTTTGGTTCTAGGAAATGACCCAGTGGTGCTGCTTTTGATTGATGCTCAGTGCAGGAGCAGAGCCCCGTGTGCCACCTTGGGGGCTCTCCCTCAGAGAAAGGCAGCAGCTGGCAAGGAACACTCAACAGCTGCATCAAAAGTGTGATGTCTTGAGAGAAAAATAAATTTAGGGACCAGACACTTTAAGAAATAATTAATTTCTCCTGACAATGGTGTTAAAAAGGATTTTGGGTCTGCATTTGGCAGGCCCATGGCTTGCTTTGGAAAGCACCAGGAGGTACAGCATTTCTGAGGCTGCATCACCAACCTCGTGACAATAGATGGGGCTGGCCTGTGCTGTCACTCCAGAAAGCCCTTCCCAAAATCCCAGTCTGGGTTAAATGGGGCATCTGAGAGCAAGGGCTGCAGTCATCCAATATCCCATCCATCCCTGCCCTCTGGCAGTGTGACCCCATTCCCTCTGTCCTGTCCCTCCATTTCTTGACCAAAGCCCTTCTCCAGCTCTCCAGGAGCCCCTTTGGGCACTGGGATGCTGCTGGTACATTCAGGGCATATCCTAAACTCAAAATTCCCATTTTCCATGTGTTATTGATCAGTGTCTGGGTGAATGCCCTGCTCAGCCCAGGCAGTGGCAGCTCCTGTCCCTGCTCATCTCCCACCACATCGAACGTGTGTCCTGACCTTTTCCACGTGTGCCCCTGGGCCAGGTGAGCTGTACAGTGCCAAGAGATGAGCAATATTTACTACCTGACACGGAGTGGGTGTCGCAATTCCTGCTCATAATTGTGTTTGAGAGTTATAATAGCAGAGAGAGAGTTATTACCTGGGCTCCCTTCCCGCCTCCTGCGGGTTCCAATCAGACGCTGGGTGTTTTTCAAACTCTTTTCTCAGTGTGTAATTTTAGCCCGTACGTCAATAGAAAGGAGAACAAAAACAGAATTCACGGTGATAAAATTAAAAGGACAGAGTTCTCTCCTGCCCAGCCCCACCCCGAG
This sequence comes from Malurus cyaneus samueli, assembly GCA_009741485.1. Classification (NCBI taxonomy): domain Eukaryota; kingdom Metazoa; phylum Chordata; class Aves; order Passeriformes; family Maluridae; genus Malurus; species Malurus cyaneus. The sequence continues at coordinate 17,915,805 of CM019226.1, read as the reverse complement.
GGGACACAGCCCCCCGCCACCCCCACGCCAGGGGAGCAGCGGCTCGGGGCTGTGTCACGGCTCTGTGAATCACCGGGACCCCCGGGCTCCCTCCCTCCCTTCACCCCCTGGCTGCCTCTAAAAGCCTGCACAGCTCGGTGTGCCCAGCACTCGGTGCCACCCCTGCTGTCCCTTCTCTTTTTAGCCCGGCCCCGGCAGAGGCTGCGCCATGGCCGAGGGGGAAATCACCACCTTCACCGCCCTGACGGAGAAATTCAACCTTCCCCCGGGCAACTACAAGAAACCCAAACTGCTGTATTGCAGCAACGGGGGGCACTTCCTGCGCATCCTCCCGGACGGCACCGTGGATGGCACCAGGGACCGCAGCGATGAGCACAGTGAGCGAACCCGGGGCTTTCTTGGGGCGCTCTTTGCTCCTGGGATTGCATCGGCTGGGGAGGGGGAGCTGGGGAGGAAGGGCTTTGGACCAAGGTTTGTGGGCACACCCCTCCCAGGGGCCAAAAAACACCTGTAGCTACCCAGAGCTGGAGCCGAGACATCCATTCACGCTTCATTCAAACCAACCTAAATGTTGCTGTTACTGAATCCTGGGGAAAAAAAGCTGCCAACGAGATGGGAACAATCACAGGGAAGAGCTGGAATTTGCAAGTCACGGTGACTGCAGCCACAGCCATTCCTATTTCCCCATTTTCCATCCACAACCCACCAGATAATTCCAGCTGCTGCACACAGTTGATGCTTTGGATCAGGGGGTGCAGTGCAGGCATCTGCAGTCTGCCCATCACTGGCTTAGCTCTCAAAATACTTCTTCATATGTCACTGCTTAAGTGCCTTGTCAAACCACATGAGAAATTTGTAAATTAGAGCCAGAATTAAAACCCCAATCTCCTGTGTCCCATTCCAGCGTCGTAACCAACAGGCTGCCCTTCCTTTGATGTAAAATAAGGGAAAAATTGGTCTTTGGTTCCTGAAGGATGGCTGTGGTGTTTCTTTGAAGAGGGTACAAGGAGACACTTTCAGTACACACTGTACTGTTTCCTATGAACTCTTTATAAGCCCGGCTTTAGAACAAAACCCCCGACTAACCTTCCTAGCAGCTTCCCCCCTTTTCCTCCTTTCCTCTGACTGCTGTTGTTTTGTTTTCCCTGCCAGTCCAGCTGCAGCTGAGCGCAGAGAGCGTGGGGGTGGTGCACATCAGGAGCACGCAGTCGGGGCAGTACCTGGCCATGGACCCCAACGGGCTGCTCTACGGCTCGGTAAGGGAGGATCCTGCAGGAGCGCACAGGGCCAGGGCTGGGGCTGTGCACAAATCGCACAGCTCTGAGTAAGGCAAAGCACAGGAGAGAACCAGGCTCTGGTTGTGATTCTGGCAGCTGCACGGCCACTCTGCATCTGGCTTTATTTCGGGGGGAAATAAATAAATTACCAAATAATGCCGTTTACTGCCCTGCCTCTGACAAATACTGTATTTCCTATCTGACACGTGATAAATATTGTGTTTGATATCTGGAGCAGCAGCTGCCACCTGCTGGGGGTGTTCCTGCCCGTGGCCAGGAACTCCATGATCTTTAAGGTCCCTTCCAACCCAAACCATTCTGTGGTTCTGTGCTCTGAGCCTGCAGCTGCCCCTACCCAGCTCAGAGCAGGAGCCCGGGCCAGGAGCAGCTTCTGGAGCACAGGATGGGCTCAGGCACAGCCCCATAAAATACCCAGGTCATGGGCATCTTACGACAGGAGTGGGCAGGGGACTCAGTCAAGGCCACTTGCCCCCACACTTCAAATATTTTTTTGCTTTACTGGGGTGTGGAAATCTCGGAGGTGGGGCTGGGTGGCATCTTAGAGGGGACAGCTGAGCTGGGATTGTCACATCAGGAACATCCCATCCCCAGGGCACCGCCCCGGCTCACTGTCCCTCCCCGGGCTCTCTTTCAGCAGTTACTGGGTGAGGAGTGTCTGTTCCTGGAGAGGCTCGAAGAGAACCATTACAACACCTACGTGTCCAAAATGCATGCGGACAAGAACTGGTTTGTGGGGCTGAAGAAGAACGGCAACAGCAAGCTGGGCCCGCGGACTCACTACGGCCAGAAGGCGATCCTGTTCCTGCCCCTGCCCGTCTCGGCCGACTGAGCCAGCCCAGGAGCTCCCAGACCACCCCAAAACCCAAAACCCAACTGCTGCTGCCTCCTTAGAGCTCCTCAGAGCTCCAGCCTTTAGGTCCAGGCTTTGCCCAATCTAGCCAAAGCAGAGCCTCTTCGCTCTGCACGAAGCTTTGCAGAGATGAGGGGATGAGCCCTGACAGCTCCTCAAAGTCCATGGGGCCATGTCCCCCTGCCCTCAGCCATGTGCCAGTGCGTGTCCTGACCCTCTGCTCTGTGCCAGTGTGTGTCCTGACCCTCAGCCATGTGCCAGTGTGTGTCCTGACCCTCAGCCATGTGCCAGTGTGTGCCATGACCCTCTGCTATGTGCCCTGACCTTCGATTGTGTGCCCATGTGTGCCCTGACCACGCTGCAGCTCCCAGGACCTGCCCAGGGCAGACACCCCAGAATGTGCCCGAGGCCACCCTGGCTCTCAGAGAAGCGCACGCTTTGTGTCCCCGGGCATCCCAAGGCAAACCTCCCTGGATTCTGTGTGCTGATGTATTTATCCATCTGAGAGTGCACCTCTGCCATGCCCTGGAGCAGCCCCAGACTGCAGCACCAGCCCCGTTAGCCAGGGCCAGCCTGGTGAGTGCCAGCCGGGCATGTGCAGCTGAACCAGGCAAAGCTCCAGCCCCAGCCTTGGCCTCCTCACAACGTCAGTAGTGCTGGATTTCATGCTAGTACCTGCCATGTGTTATTTGTATTTATTTATTAAGTAAATATGTCTCTTCTACAAGCTGTTCAGAAGTAATTCCAGGCACTTTGATGCTGCCCCAGTGAGGACAGGGCAGTGACAGCGACTGCTGAGCATCGCACCCGTTCCCAGAGGGATTCCTCACACTGCCTCCGTGTTTGGCTAAACAGGGCTCTAAAAATGGCACTGAGGCCCCTTGGGGGCTCCCAAACCCTGAGTTTCTTCACTCCTGGCACAATGCAGATCCCTCAAGCAGCTCAAGAGCTGCTCCTGACAGGTGGGAACATCACCACAACACCCCAGTGCCACACTCAGAGCATCCCCAGTCTCTCTGGAAAACCTGTGCCAGGGCCTCACCACCCTCACAGATTTTTCGCTCTAATATCCAATCTAAATCTCCCCTTCTTCATCTTAAAGCCATTCCCCTTCGTCCTATCCTGCCACCAAGGACAGGGACGAGAGACCCAGCAAACCCAGGATCAGCCACCCTGCGTGCAGGGAGCAATAAGAGGCCCTCTGCCTCACATATTTCTGCAGCAGCAATTAGCCACTAATTGCTGCACTCTACAATTGCTCTGCTAATTACTGCACTCCTGAACTTCTGCACTTGCTGTCTCCAAACCCTTCTCCCCAGCCCTGATAGCATCTCTGTAATCGCAGTGCCATGGCTGGAATGGAGCTGTGCCAGCTCCTGGCATTTCCCTGTGCCAGGACCCTTCAGTGCCGCTTCCCACCCTCGGGATCCGCGTGGAAAGCAGTGCAAAGGTGGATTCTGACAATCCTGCAGGTCCCAGCTGCTTCTCTCGACCAAGAGAGGAACCCAATCACTGCTCACAGCCGTGGCTCTGCTGCTCTGGGGGGCCCAGCACGATATTCCCGTGGCAAACACAACGCTGGGCAGGGCAGAGGGATGTGCACAGGCAACACCACCCACACCCTTCTTAAACACTGTGGTCACTTCTCCTGTGAGAGGCTGAGCTGTCACTCAAGTCAAAAAGTGAATTCATGCATGAGCGGGAGTTCCAGGTTTCTAATTAAACGGGAAAGTTGGAACGTGTAATGCTGGATTTAGCTGTGCTGTCTCGCAACACCTCATTAACCCAGGGCACTCTCTCGTCAGGCTTGTGCCGCTCTGAAACCACCCCCGCAGGTACGACTTGACACCCAGCTGGGCAAAAATGTCAACACCTGCTCTGAAAAATAATCCCCAGGGAAGCCACAGTAATTGCTTCAGACAGATGGACAAGCCAGCATCGCCCGGAGAAACCAGGCGCACCTCGGGGTGTTTGTCCTCAGGGTGAGAGGGAAAAAAACCGAGAATTATAAGGTTTAATAAAAACATTACATGAGAAGATCTTTCCCAGTGAGTGCCGGGAGCCCGAGTGAGAGGTTCCAGGCTGCAGGGCAGGGAGGCACGGCGCAATAAAGAAATGAATAAAGCAGGCTGCAGACGGGAATCCCGCCGGGATGCCCGGGAGGTGGCGGTGCCGAAGCGCCGGGAGAGGGTATCCCCGGCAATGCCGCTGCCAGCGGGCGCAGCCGGCAGCGCCAACATCTGCCTCAACATCTGGAGCGCAAGCGGAGCGAGAGGAGCGCAGGGTCACCCCCGAGCGGGGCTGCGCCCACCCCGGGGGGAGCAGGAAGGGGAGAGCGGGGTCGCGCTGCTCTGCCCATCAGACAGCGCTCGGCCCCGGCCCCAGGAGCCAAAGCAGCCCGAGCGACGGAGAGTGGAACAGCCTGTTATTAACGGCTGGGAACTGATGGGAATCCAAGCAAAAGGAAAGCTTGGGTTTTGCTGCTTTCCTGCGGCTGGCATTTTGGAAAGGCTGCCGGAGGACACACACGTCTCGGGACGGAGCTGTGGGATAGCGTTGGCCACCACGAGGCCGGGCTGTGACCTCGGAGGCTGGGCAAGGACCAAGAGAGCCCCAGCCCCAGCGATGCCCATTCCTGCAGCTCTCCCTGGCACTGGGGTGCCCCCGCCTCCACACACCCACTCTGGGCACCCTCTGCTGCACCCCAGAGCTCCCTCCCCGCCGGCCCAAAAACCTTCCTTGAACACAGACAATTCCAAACCGCTTCAGGGTGTCCTGACTGACAGAGGCACATCCATTCCCCCATGACTCTGCTTTTAGAACCAGGATCTGCAGAACTCCCCAGCTGCGGGGGAAGCTGGGGTAAGCCAGCAGAACAGTGTAAATCTGTTCGTTAAAGAGGAGAGATTTCCATGAGGAAGGTGCCGTCGGGAAGAATGGAGGGATTTGCAGAGCAGAGCCTGCCAAGCCCGTGCCTCAGAGCATCCCCACGGCTCCTGCAGGCTGGGCTCTCTCAGCACGTGCAGCAATTTGTTCTGGCTCCTGAGGGCGGCTTGTGGCAAGTGCTAATCCCAGCTCCGGGGTCGAGCCCTCCGGAGAGGGGAGAGGCCCCCGCTCGTCCCGAGACACCGAGCATCCCAGAGCAGCAGCTTTGTGTAATCCCCACACAAATGGGTGGTCCCTGCTAATGCCTTTACCTGCTTCATTCTCCCCTGCCCTTCCCGGCTCTCCGGCTTTTCCCTTCCCCACTGACTCGTGCTGCAGGAAACTCTGCTTCCCACATTGAGCAGATTGTCGGCAGCAGCGCCGGCAAAGGCGTTTATCCCGCTGAATTCCCGAGCCGTGACACCGCGGCGTTTCCGGGATATGAATGCCGTGTCACTCACATCCTTCCCTGCCCCATTTCCGGATATTTATCAATTCACCCAGCGAGGTACAGAGTGTCTTCAACCCCCCTGGCTCCCAAAGTGCTTCCCCTGGGACCCTCTGCTGTCACCACCAAACACCCAGAGGTGCCCTGGTGCCCGTGGTGACCCCCAGGACACCTCCCACCCCTGCCAGAGCCCAGCACAGCCCCACATCAGGGCATCCTGGGGGTGGGAATGCTTGGGACACTCCCCAGCACCCCAAATTTACTGCTTTCTGCAGAAATTATCCCAACATGGGTTTCTCCTTTTGGAGGAGAGAAGGTGGGAAGCACACCCACACCCCCTGTGCCAGAGGAGCCAACCTCTGCACATGCCACAATTAAAAAGGGCTTCTAAGCTCAGATTAGCAAATGCTGGCCTAATTTGGGAAGGAAGGGCTCTGTCAGAGCACTGCTGAGCAGGACACTGGGCAGGAAAATCATTTCCAGGCACAGCCATAAAAGTTACAACTCGCTAAGTCAGGCTGCAAGGTTTGTGCTCCTCAAGCTCAAGTCCCAGCCCTGCTCTCCAAGGACAGCTCCAGCTTTCCAATGCAAATCCAAGAGCAACTCAAAGCCATCTGAATCCAATCGCTGCTCACTCGAGCAGATCCCCCTTGTCACTGAGCACGGAAATTCAATATATGGGAAGAACTTGCAACAAAAAAAATGAAATTCTGTTTATTTTCATTGCAGGAGTTTGGCCTAAACCCTTTACTTTTGGAAAGAGAGTCAGTAACTCTGTCACTTCTTTTTTTACCCTCCTTTAATTACTTTTCTAACCTAAATGAGAAGCAAGAGGAAGGCTTGGGGCATTGTCACAGCATCTTTGGCCAGATGTACCCCGGCCAAATGTGCAATTCCAAAACTAGACCTTGCACAATGAATTATAACTAAATCACTGTTTTACCAGTTATCCCCAGATTCTGGACAGGCTTTCCCCAGTTCAAAAGAAATTATAATTTTTCCAGCCAAACGACCTATCTAAGAAAGAGCTTGGGCAGGGCACCCATAAGGATGTCAGCTGTCCTTGCAGACGCCTCTGTGCCCCAAGGGAAAGGCACAGGGACGCTGTGCTGTGGTTTTAGCTCCACCAAACACGGCTGTGCAGGGTAGCTCAGCCCTCCCCAGGTCAGCCCCCAGCTCTCGGTGAGCGCTGTGCAGTTTACATCGTGCTAAGCCCATCTAGACCGGGACCCATTTCCTCCCGCTCAGCAGCGGCGCTGCTCCTGCCCGGCCCCGCTAAGCCCAGCATTAACACTGCCTGCACCAAAGGGCAGCGAGGTCCCCAAACACGGCTCCTGAACGCCCTGTGCTCCCCCAGCCTGCCCTGCCTGGGGCTCTGCAGTGTCTCCTGACACTGGTGACACTTCTTTAATTCCTTGTGTGCCGTGGGATGGGTCCCAGCGTGCACGGAGCAGCCCCATGGACCATCCCGCTCCCCAGCCAGGAGCTGCTCCTCTCTGCTCCTCCCAGCCCTTCAAAACCAGCTCTTCTCCTTCCTCACTGCACTGGGGGCTGTTCATTTTCTTTAGTAAAATCCCTTTTCTGCTGTCCCTCATTGCTCGCTCAGCTGCTGTCACATTCCCAGGTCCCGCTGTCCAGCAGCTCCCGCACCCCACAGCTCCGGCCCCACGCTGCCCACCCCATCTCTCCGCTCACCTGCCCCCGTAACCAGCCAGAAATCACACCCCACACAGGAGTTAAAGCAGCCTGGGCAACTGCTTCTGCCCCACTTTGCTGCCTGAACAGCGTCCAAGAGCAATTCCGCAGCACAAAGACGCCGCTCAGGAGCAGGGGGGCTCTGCAGGGACAGACGACGCGACAGCAGCAGCACCGGCCACCCCGTTCTCTCCCAGATCTCCCCCAAAAGCCATTTCCATCCTCAAACACGAATCCGTTTTCTTCCCCCAAGCTGCCAGCACTGAATCCCCAGACGGGGGTGGCCCCACATTTGTCCCCACAGGGACCCCGAGCAGCCCCGCAGGGATAAAACAAACTGCAACGGAGACGCCACGCAGAACACTGAAAATCTGCAAATGAGTGCTGAAAAGAAGAAGAAAAGAAGAAATAAAAGGAGCCAGAGGAAGGAATCTGCTCGGGGAACAGCTCCATCTGGGCTTGGCACCGGGGCGCACTCACCACAGCAGCGCTGAAGGGACGATGGGTTCTGGCCAGCGACAGCGCTGCTGGCCCCGGCCCCGCCGCCATTCGGGATTCGGGATTCGGCCACTTCAAACGCTCGGGCTGCAGGAATTCTCTGCGGAAACGGGGGCCACACAGCCAGGGATTCCTGAAAAAAAAAAAAAAATTAGAAAGAAGAAATATCTTCCCTCGCTTCCCTGGCCTGGCCAGGCTGGGACGGGTCCCCGGGAGCTGGGGGCTGTGAGCAGCATCACCTCAGCTCTCTGTCCCACAAAGCCATTGCTTCCTGCCTTTATTTATCCCATGTGTTTATTTTCTGTACAGTTTGACCTGAAATGGTCAGTTTGGACTTTCGAGGCTTTCCTGCCCCACTGGGGTAAACCCAGCATGTGGGATGACAAAGAGATGGAATCAGCCAACACTGATTTTGTGCTCTGGCTACTGCCAGCTCCACAGAGGCTCTGTGGGCTTTGGGGCTTTTTGTTTCTTGGCTTTTTTCCCCTTCTTTTTCTTTTCCAACAGAATTGGTGCTTTTAACACTTCCTAGCTTAAATCTTTTCAAAAGTTAGGGGGGGGAAAAAAAAAAAGAAGCTCTCCTGAGATCTACTTTTCCAGGTTGTCATGAAAATAAGAGAATCTCACAGGATGCCCCAGGTGATTGCTGGGCTGTGCCAATAGAATAGCGACCACAGGTCCTGTTCTGGGGGGTAACAGTGCTCCCTCACCTCACCAGGACCTTCATTCTGGGCATTTGGGGACAGAATTTCTCTGTGATGGTGACAGCAGATGCTCAGCCCCGCTGGAGCCCTGCCATGACCATCCCCCAGCCCAAGCATTAAGAATGAGAATGAAAGGAAAGAAAAAAAAAAATCCCTCTTTGAAATCAGTTTTAAGTAAACAAAAAATTGATCTCGCAAGCTTCAGTAACCACAAGCATAAATTTGGGGTTGGCTGGGCTCTGTTTTGCTTGGGTTCTTCTGCATCACATATGAAGCCTATTTTGGGATGATTTGCTTGAGTGGTTCAGCACATCCCCGGGGCCAACGTGCACGGCACAGTCACCAGGAGCCACTGCTGTCCCCATGGCCACGGGGAGAGGCACAGCTGCTCTGGGGGCACAAAGTCCCTCATCCCTTGGGCTCTGACTGCCACGGGCAAGCTCTGGCATGAGGTCTCACATTGAGCTGGTCACTGCTCCTGCTGCTGGCCACATTTTCAGCTACACTGAGCCTGCTGCTGTTGTTATCCTCAGCTGAACAGCCTGGGAGGGGTCCCTGGGTGCCTGTCCTTGCCCCTCGACAGGCAGCTGGGGAACTGTCACCTCCCCAGGCCAGGGGACAGAGGCACAGCTCCAGCAGGGATCTCCACACTCCCACAGCTCAGATGGTGTGAGCTCGGCTCCAGCAGCAGGGGAAGCAGAGCCCTGCCCGAGGAGCTGCAGAGATCTCCAAACTGCACCAGGAACATCCCACCGCAGCCTTCCAGAGAGATCAGGGCTCCCGTGATCCCAGCCAGAGCAAAGGCAGGAACTGCTGACAGCCTGGCCGGGACATTCCTCTGCTTCCAGCCTGGCCGGGACATTCCTCTGCTTCCAGCCTTCCAGCGGCTCCAGCAGCAGCTCCTGCCCTCCCCAAGCTCCCTCAGTGCCCCCAGGCTCACAGCACACTGCCGTGGTCAAATGCCACTCCTTTCCTATCTGTTGGCAAAGCCTCCTGCTGCTGGCACTGCTGGAGCAGGAGCAGAACTGTGCACCCATCCTCACAGGACAGGGGAGCTCAGGTTTGGCTGGGAGCAGGGCCCCGGGTCATGGGGGTGAGAGGAGGACCCCCAGGTCATGGGGTGAGGGGAGAAGGACCCCCGGATAAGGGGGGACAAGCTCAGAGCTCTGGGGTGGATGGAGCCCAATGCAGAAGCGTGGAGCAGTGCAGGCTGCTGTGGAGTCAGAGCATGAACTGCTGGGGCTACACATCACTGCTGGGGCTACCACATCACTGCTGGGGCTGGCACATCACTGCTGGGGCTGGCACATCACTGCTGGGGCTACCACATCACTGCTGGGGCTGGCACATCACTGCTGGGGCTACACATCACTGCTGGGGCTACACATCACTGCTGGGGCTAGCACATCACTGCTGGGGCTAGCACATCACTGCTGGGGCTGCACATCACTGCTGGGCTAGCACATCACTGCTGGGGCTGGCACACACGCGCAGCATCACTGCTGGGGCTAGCACATCACTGCTGGGGCTGCACATCACTGCTGGGGCTGGCACATCACTGCTGGGGCTAGCACATCACTGCTGGGGCTAGCACATCACTGCTGGGGCTACCACATCACTGCTGGGGCTACCACATCACTGCTGGGGCTACACATCACTGCTGGGGCTACACATACGCGGGGACACATCACTGCGGGCGGAGGCACACTCAGCTGGAGCTTCACCACTCCCATAGAAACAGCAAATACAACTCACACCTCTCAAACACCGGCAGGGCATCCCCGAGTATTTTGCATTCAAAGAATGGCCGATGTTTTCTTCCAAAAGTCTCGGATTCAAATCTGTTTAACTGGCACGGCTGAGGTTGGCTGCATTAATTCATTCACCATGAGTGAATTGTTCAGTTTTCCAGAATCCCAAGGCAGAAATCCTCCCCAGTGAGATGAACAGGACGTGCTTTTAGTGGTTTAGCATCCGTGCATCCTGTGTGTCCTTCGTGACAGCCACGAGTCCCATCACGGCTCCCTCATGCTGCTGTAAGCACATCTGCAATTTTGTAGTAATTCTATATAAATATATATTTATATTGGGTCCAGGAGTTGGCCTCAATGATCCCTGTGGGTCCCTTCCAACACAGGATATTCCATGATTCTGTGATATATTTGTCATACATTCAGGAAGGCTGACTTTTCAAAGCCTTGCTTGGGACAAGCAAAAAAAAAAAAAAAGAGGATTCTACAATTAAAATTCCATATTATTGCTGTCAGATTTTAACATTTCTAGGCAGATAGAAAAAGTATTTCTCACCTATGTGATTAAATGATCTGGAATTGGCTCAGATGTGAGAATCACCTTGCACTGAACCTGCATCTCTTTCCCTCCCAACAGCAGCTCCAACCCCTGTGTGCTCTTTGTGCATCCCTGGGTGGAAAGAATAATTCCAATTATCCATTAGCTGTGATTATTTGGCATTAGTGAGGTTCTGTATTTTGCTGCTGGTGCTTCAAACCTGCCATGGTTGGCTGAGGAAGCCGGAGGATGGCCCAGGGGGTTTCTTAAGTTCGACTTATATCAAGATGTTTTACTTTTTAATAAACTTTTATGCTTTGGCCCATTTTATTCAAATCTAATGGATCTGATCTCACTACCAGCAGCATCTGCAGACACAGGGGACAAAACCAGGGCTTGTCCTCCCTGTCCAACCCCCCGGCAGCCTGCAGTGTCCTCCTGCAGGGCACAGGAGCCTGAACCACCTGCTGCAAGCGGGAAATGCCAGTGCCAGGGACAAAAGGCAGATTTCATTGTGTCTGGAGAGCTGCAGCTCCGCTAAGCTGAAGTATTTAAATAGACAAGAACCTTTTGTCCAGGAAACTGAGCACTAATAATAACATTTCCTCCCGCAAAGGAGGCTTTTCCCAGCTGCTTTGCACGGTCTCTGCCTCCTCCTGCTCCCTGGCACTGGCCCAGCCCTTGGCACCCCCGTTCCCCTCTCAGCCTACAGAACACCCCACGGTTTTCCAGGCTGCCTTCACTCCACTCCCCAGCTTTCCCTCCTCCACCAAACATCCGGATTTTCCATTTGATTCCCTGCTCTGTTTTCTCCTCCAGGCTGTCTTGGCAAGCACACAGCAGAAAGAGGAAGCCTCTCCTCTGTGGCTCTGGTGCCCAGAGCCGTGGCACATCCCAGTTCCCCCATCCTTACTGGATGTAAGGATGGTACTGGTGTATCCACACCCCACTCAGAGAGCACAGGACACCAGAACAGAGTCACCACCAGCATCTTTTCCCAAATGCCCACAGCTGCCCAAAGCTGTGGGGCAATTTTCAGAGGGATGAAAGAGGACACAGCACAACATTCCATCTGCTCATCAGCTTTCCAAGCCCTGGCCTGAGCATGGAGGTGTTCCAGCTCTCCAACCAGCTACAAATTATTGAATTATTCATTCATTTCCTATGGGCAAGCTTCCCAAGGCAGCCCTACAGAAACTCCACCCCAGGACAGCCATGCCATGTGTGGGTGTTGGGCCCCACTGTTGTGGATCCCAAAGACACTCGGGGTAATGGGGTAGTGAGTTCCTCATCGGGGGAATTTCCTGCAGCAAAGACCAAGCCTTCATTTGTTCCTGCCAGCACAGAACAATGTGCTGGAGGAGCCAGCAGCCATCCTCTGTGAGAGCAGAGCTGTGGTGCCCATCCTCCCCTCTGGAATAACATCCCTGGTCCCATGGGTTCAACACCAGTGGTGCCAGGAGCCCAGGGTGGAGGGTGGCCCTGGCACAATCCATGGGACAGGAGCCAGCCTTGCTGCCCTTTGCTGGGAGACAACACACTGAAAAAAGACACTGAGCCGTCAGAAGTGAGATCTTTTGGAAATCAAATCTTACCTGGAGGAAATGTTGGGCTGAGGGAGCTGTGGTGGGGATGAGAGGGGTTAGAGCACAGGGGTTGTGGCTCAAATCCTTCAATATCCTGCTGCTCGGGGGGGGCCAGAGGGGCTCAGCAGAACCACAGCTTTATAAGGTGACAAACTGGGAAACCAAAGTGCTGGGTAACAGGAGGAACAGAAAAAAATGAGCAAAAATAAAGGGGTTTAATGAAAGATCTCATTTCCATCTTAAAGAAGGTGAAGAGGCAGGATAATTCTTATCCATAGCTATCCAACATATCTACTGGAATCAATTTAAGAACAGAAAATTCACAGATAGAAAAAATATTATTCAATTGAGACTGAAGTGTCCTGACATTGTTGGCACAAAATATTTGCTAGTTCTACTAGAACAAATCAGATTTAACATTGGTTTTATCTCTTGTGTTTGACAGGACCAAAACCCCTCTCAGTACCCTCAAGCCAGCCTTGGAGCAGAGGATGGGTGTGGAGGTAGAAAGGCTGAAAAATATTAATGAAAATATCAAAATTAGGGTCCGGGCTTCCATACACAAAACCCTAAAGAAACTGGATCCCAAGTGCCAGTTTTAATTAAATGCTGCTTGGAATATTATAAAAATCCAGGAAGTAACATGTAATTATGAATCTACAAAGCTGATGACTCCAATTATTCCACTGATTTGAAATACAGTGTCTCCAAATGCATTTTACATACGTATTCAACTTGTTAGTTTAATAAATATGTGGCGACAACACGGAAATGAGTGTCTGATTTTAGAAACAAGTGGTTAAATCCCTGACCCATTCATCTGCATGAGAAAAGTGAAACAAAACCTTCACTCATTTTATTTTATTTTATTCTTACACAAGTAATGATTTAGAAAATGTACATTATCATCAACACTATAATCACCATCCCCAGTCTGTCATTCCAGAGGGAAGCCTGCACTGCACATAAACTAAATCTACTGGGGGCTGTTGAAGCTTAAGTTCCTTAAGAATTATTTTTAAGTTCCTCTCCATCAAGGATGTTGTAAGTAATGAGAGCAGCTGCAATTGTGGCTTTTTAGAAAGAGCTCTCCCAGCTCGTTCTAGAAAAGCAGTTTTAAAAGTTGTGATTCTGAGCCTGTGGTGCCTGGGCTGGCTGGTTCGAAGGAACTGCATTTCAGCTGGCATCTGGCTGAGCTTGTATTTTCATTTGTAAAAACTGAAAAATTCTTGGAAGAACTCCACCAAAAAAAAAAAAAAGTTCTTCTTGAAAACTAGTTACGAGTTAATGATAATTCCACTTTGAGCAGGAAGGAAGGGTTTAGGCTGGATGTCCCCAGGTGAGTGGGGAGGATGTTAAACCCTGCTCAGGTCCCATTCCCAGCCCAGGCTCTGCTCAATGGGACAAACCCCCCATTTCCAGGAGATGCATTAAACATCTTCCACAGAACCAAATTACTTTTATAAGCACTAAGTAATTCTGAATATGTGAAAACTTTCTGAATGGAGTTCAAATCCACCTTTTTCTTTGAGACATCCCTAGAAGGAGCCTCAAATATTAAATCCTGAGAAATGTAGACAAAACCATGTAAAAGCTGAGACATCCTTGATGTAAAATGTACCTGCTAAGTACAAAGGGAGCTCTTATGCCAGAGATACAGGGAAACATTTATAGACATTAAACTAAAATTCTGATTTATCCCTGCATTTACCTGCAGACAGGGCACAATTCTGGTTAGAGTGTCTATTTGCCTAATATATATATATATATTATACATAGACTTCATGAGCTTTGGAGTGATCCTGTGTTGGGAAAAGAACAGGTCATTGTTTGGAAGAACCTGCTGTAGCTTCCACGTGAGAAATGAGGTGCAAAAGAACCCAAAGGGAGCTGTACAAGGACAGATAAACGTCTTCTCCTCTGCACAGAAGGAAAACCCTGCCATGCTATTAGTTTCTTTCCAGTAAATGTCCAGATTGAGGATGGGTAACATGGATTAGCAAAGGTATAGAATCCTAAAATCCTAGAATTTGGCTTTTCTTTGTCTATTTCTTTACTGACATAAATCACAGAATCACACAGAATCATGGAATTGGTAAGGTTGGAAAAGACCTCTAAGATCAGATCCAGCCATCAGTCCATCACCACCAAACCATGTCCTCGAGTGCCAGATCCACGTATTTTCTGCACATTTCTAAAGGTGGTGACTCCATCACTGCCCCGAGCAGCCCACTCCAATGCTTGACAAACCTTTCCACAAAACATTTTTTCCTAATATCCAATCTAAACCTTCCCTGGTGCAACTTGAGGCCGTTTCATGTGTTCCTGAGGGGCAGATGGGCAGGCACAGGATTTTTGCAGCTCTGTAGGTTTATACCAGGACTAATGTGGAAATACAGAGCTCGTGAGAGCCAGGCAGAGCTGGACAGCAGAGCTGGGATGTGTCCACTCTGCTCACCCCAAACCAGGGTACCTGGGGGATCACCA
>CM019226.1:17888525-17898525 GCA_009741485.1 Malurus cyaneus samueli | reverse complement strand
TCCCAACACAAATGGCAATAACAAGAGTGGGATATCTGATATTTTGAGGGCATTTTGTGCAATGCCTGCTCAGTGTCTTGAGAGCTGTAGCTATTTCAGAACTCAGTATTTGGGCTCAGAAACACAGACACAGCCTGTGCCTGCTGCCCTGGGTAACCTGGGAGCCACCAGCCCTGGGCAGAAGGGAACAGCATGGCCAGGACCAGGAGAGTTTGGATGTCACAGCCCAGTCACTGCCTGAGTTTTGGGTGTTTTGGTGCTCTGAGTGAGGAGCTCTGTTATCCCCAGCTCTCCCTGGGTCAGCACCAATGCTGCCCACAACTGGGAGCCAGAACTGAGCCAGGGATCAGCGTTCCCTTCACCATCCCTCCCTCCAGCCCTTCGGATGCAGCACAAACCCTCTGCTCTCCCCAACCCACAGCTGCACTCCCTGCAAAGGAAAAGTTTGCTCACATTTGTTAAAAAAAAGGGAAATGGCACAAAAAGGCAATCCCTGCTCACATCCCTCTGATCTGGGATTCTGAGCTTTGAGTATCCCTGCAGCTCTGGGGCTTTCCAAACACAGAGAGCAGGCTGAGGGCTGAGGGATGGGTACTCTCTGACCAATTACAGAGTCATTAAAAGACCCACCAGGAAAGCTTTGCATGTGGACTTTAATTATTACACCACAGCCCTGCCAGAAAAACACAAAAGAGGATCTCGGGCAGCTCGGAGGATGCATATGGCTTGTGTAGGTGGAGAGACCTAAGAGACTGTTACTTTGGGGAGGAAGTGGATTTTCCCTCTCCTATAATCTTGTTAAATTACCCTGGTTTTGAATCAATGATTTATATCTCCCTCTTCAAATCCAGAGGGGGAAAAAAAAAAAACCCAAACCCTCTCTAAACATCCAGTGTGTGACAAGTAATACATTTTCACTTTCATTTACCCTCACGCTGCAAAGTTCACTCAGCGAACCAGAAGTGTTAAAGGAAAATACTGGGAAACACTGGTTAAAAAGAAAAACTTGGCTGAAATGAGATGGAAAACAGATTTCCCTGGTTAGGTAAGTATCAGAAAATAATACATAATGTTAAGACAGCCGAAAAGGGAAGTAGGAAAATATTTAGGAATTTGCATAACCATTTGCAGCCTCAGAAAAGCACAGAAGAACAGTTTCATGAGGAAAGGACGGTGCAAACAGTGCCAGGAGATGCCACGCTCTGGGATCTTCCTGGGAAATGTCCACATCCTGTGTCCCATCCTGGTTTCTGGGAGTGCCTGTGTGGAGCTGGCTGAGGATTCCCAAACGGATTTTTGTTTGCCCTTTGGGTTTCAGGGATCCTCCCTCCCTGCTAGATCAGTTTGCATCTGTGTAGGTCCTGCATCTTCCAGGGGGAATCATCTCTTAGCAACAACTCTCAAAAATAAAATAAAGCCAGACCCAGCACAGATCTGGAACCAAGGCCTCTCTGCAGCCCACCTGCAACAGGGAGCACTCCAAGTCTGTCCAGTTAATGTCTCCTGGACCCTCCAGTTTTGGCCAGCCCCACTGTGCTGCCATGGAGCACCAAGATGATTTGGAAGCCAAAATTGTGTGTCCTGGGCTGCACTGAAAGAAGGGTGGGCACAGGCTGAGAGAGCTGATTCCTCCCTCTCATCCACTCCAGTGAGGCCCCACCTGCAGCAGTGTCCAGCTCTGGGGTCCCCAGCACAGGAAGGACCTGTGGAGAGTCCAGAGGAGCCCATGGAGATGCTCAGGAAGGACCTGGACCTGTGGAGAGTCCAGAGGAGCCCATGGAGATGCTCAGGAAGGACCTGGACCTGTGGAGAGTCCAGAGGAGCCCGTGGAGATCCCCAGGAAGGACCTGGACCTGTGGAGAGTCCAGAGGAGCCCATGGAGATGCTCAGGAAGGACCTGGACCTGTGGAGAGTCCAGAGGAGCCCGTGGAGATCCCCAGGAAGGACCTGGACCTGTGGAGAGAGTCCAAAGGAGCCCATGGAGATCCCCAGGAAGGACCTGGACCTGTGGAGAGTCCAGAGGAGCCCGTGGAGATGCCCAGGAAGGACCTGGGGAGAGTCCAGAGCAGCCCATGCTCCAGGGCTGTTGCTCCTAGAGCCAAGAGCTCTGTCCTCCAGCCCAAATGCCCCATGTCAGGCGTCACCAGCGGTGCCAGCGGGCAGGAATTGTGTCCCCAAGCAGGAGGAAGACCTGCCATCACCCGTGGGTGTCTGTAGCCGTGCTAACTCGCTGCTCTGCCCCAGCAGGAACACCATCCCAGCCCCAGAGCGTTCCCAGCGCTGCCCTGACCCCACTGCCAGAGCCGGGGCTGAGCGAGGCACAGGGGAGGAACCCCAAAAAACCCCTTTGTGTGTCTGAGCCCTGGGTGGGAATCACCAGGCTCCCAGTTCTCATGAGAAGCCATTGATAACCTCCTGAGCACCGGCACATCCTTTAGCAATCCTGCTATTATGGGATGCTGAGCCAGCAGCCACGGGGCTGGGGAGCCCCCGGTGCTCCATCCCCACCAGGCACTGCCAGCCCGGTCCCACCGTGCCCCAGCCCTGCTATGGCACAGGATGGGACTTTGTGTGCCTGTCCCCAGTGCCCACGAGGAGAGAAAATCCCTGCACGTGGCCCGGAGCTCCAGAGGGGAATAAAGCCATCTGTTCACTGAGACAGGCCAGCTCCACCCCAATTCATGGAAGGAGCTGCCATTAAAGGGTCTCTCCTGGATGCAAATCCCCTCTTGTAAACAAAAAGCTCCCAGCCCCAGTCTCCTAAGCAGGTTCCAATCTGATTAGTTACTGCACATGCTTTAAATTCCCCCTTACAGTCACCGGTGAATAAAACTATCTTTTTGCTGACATATATTAAGCTCTTCCTGAATTTCACCTTGAGGTGTCCTTTGCAGCGATAATTAGTGAAACTGGAGCCTCTCTGGGTGAAAAACAAGCAATTTAATTTGTTTCTTGGCAGTAGTTGCTCTCCAGACCACCACCCACACAGCTCAGCACCAGAGCTCCACCACAGCCCAGCCCACACCGAGGTTTAGCTCCCATATTTTTGCACGCCTGCCTAAAGCAGAGCACACACTGCAAGGTGTGTAGTTCACTTTATTAAAAACAGGGGAATGAATTGATGAGAAGGGAGTTCAGCAAGAGTTTTGTGCCATTCTCTGAGCAGCAGCCCCACAAATCATCTGCGGGAGAAGCGCTTCAGGCAGGGGAGATCGCCTGGGCAGGAGGAGCACGGAGATTTCCTGCAGAAACACACACACGTTGGCTCTGTGGGTTCAGAAAAAGCTGTGGGATGAGGAAATTCCCTCCTCAATGGAGAAAATGCATTTGTTAAGTGATGGTTTAAACTTGGGAGCAGCAAACTGGAGCCACCAGCTGCTCCTGCACAAGGAACCCCAAAGAAACTCCACAGGACTTTGGAGCAGGAGCCTTCTCTGCCTCCACCAACACCCACTTTCCTGTCTCAGATCATTAATTTGTCTTCTCAGTCTTTCCATTTGAGAACACAAATCTGAAAGGTCCCCAAATTGCCACGATGTACATCCCAGAGATCTCCACCCTGCTCCCCACAGCAGGGACGTGGCTCCAGTTCACCCCAGTCCAACATCATAAAGGGTTTGATTCCAAGTTGAAACCAGCCTGATTTCTTTCCCTTGCTTTGTATTTCACTTCTTTTTCCTATTCTGTTTAAAAACAGACATGGAGAAGGAGAAAAATGGTAAAATTATGGGAGCTAACTGAATATTAAGCAGTTTATAACTCAAGGATTTGTGTTTCTTCTCTGTAAAGCAGAGTCTCTGGATGGTACCTGGGATGCTCACACAGAAGCTTTGCTTCTCTTGTCTTGCTTCAAGTTGGATCCCACATTCTCCATTTGTTAGGAGAAGCCCCTTTCCCCCAGCAGGAATGGAAAATTCCCAAACATTGACAAAATAATGGTCCTGCAGTAGAAAACAGTAAGAGAGAAGAGTGAGATGCATTTCCTGACAGCAAAAATGAGTTTTCCTTTACAGGTGAGCTCTGCTGTCAGCCCCAGGACTTCCAGCCAGTTCAGAACAAACTGAATTAGCCTGGAGGAGCAGAATGGGAAATTTTGGGTTTACAAAAAAATATCATGAAATTGTGGGTGCTCCATATCCGTGTGTGGGGCTGAAGCTGCCTTGAAACCAGTGCAGGAAATCGGGGAATCTGCTGGCCAGGGAATGTCAGTGCTAGGAACACTTGTGATTTTGGCATTGAAAGCGTTACAGAAAACTTGCCATAAAGTTCCTCTGAGGCTTTAATTTCCCTCCCCCCAATCTTCCTTTGATTTTGATCCCCTCCTTTCCTCGTGTCCTTTGAACTCTTAAAAAGGCACTTTGAAGAGATGTCATAAAGTGGGGGGTTTGTTCAGGATCTCCTCTTTGATGCTCCTCGGTGTGTGAAGTGCAGGATGTGGAGCCGGAGGAGCCGAAAGCCGAGACAGAAAGGAAAGGGCACCAAAGGAGAAGGGTGGATGTGGATTTGGGAACAGCTCGTGGACACTGCACAGCCCCACAGGGGGTTCTGGGTTTGAGGGACCTGTGTGGTTACACCAGCCTGCTCCTGCAAGGGGAGGTGATGGGGATGGAGGAGAGGGGCAGCTGCCCTTCTTCTGTTCCTTTGGGAATCCCTCACCCCAAAGGCCATCCCAATGTCACTGCAAGGTCACAGGTGTATGACAGCCCCGTGCATGTGTGACATTCCCATGGGAACAGCTCCCTGTCACTTGGGGCATCTCTGGCCCCCAAACCCCAGCAGCTCCAGGGGTCAGTTATGGGGTCACCCCACAGCCCTTCCCACCTCCAGGGTCCCATTCACACGAGGTCCTGCTGTCACACACAGAACAGGATCGAATAATGTAAATTTATTAAATAAATGAATAAAATGTCAATAATGCTGAGCACACAAGCTGCACCAAGAGCTGATGGCACTGCAGAGCTCACCACCAGCCCCAGCCCTTCAGGGTCATGGAACGTGCACCAAACACCCTTCCCATATTGCAATACCCAGAAAGATCAAAACTAAAGGATCACCAAAAAAAACCTTCTAAGGCCATTGAGTCCAACCTCTCTGCAGCCTGGCCTTAGGTTGGGTGACATTTTCCCCTCCTGAGTTTCTTTCCCAGTGACAGTGGGACATTTCCCCAGTGCAGCACAGCCCCCGTGGCACGAGGCCACCGCTCGGAGCCTCTCAACTTTGTTTAACCTTTGCACAGGGAATTGCATTCACTTATCCAAGGGAACCTCTCAGCAAGGGAGAAACAGATGTTCAGGCATTAGATAAGCTACAAGCAAGCCCACGGTGTTTATCAGCAGGGACGTGGGCTTGAGTTTGAGTTTGTTATTTTTAGTGGGTGACCAATGGTAGGAATTCTTCAGAAATAAGTGAAAATTATCCTGAAAACTGCCTGACAGGCTTTTGAAAGGATTTTTTCCTCAGTTGCTTCTTCTTACCTGCAATATCAATTTTTATTCTTGGTTTTTTGGTTTGTTTTTTTTTTTTTAAATTACAGCCAAGTATCTGCTCCCAAGACTGAATGCAGATGCAGCTGGAACAGGAAATTTTAACTTGCTCCCAACCTGGGAATTTTGCACTTTAAACTCGAGGTAAGGAGAGAACTTGGTTTTAAAGACACATGTCCCTAACAAAAGACAATTATACTTCCAGAGGGGCCACCCCAGAGCTCTCCTGACAAACCAGCACTGCAGAAAATGGCAAAATCCAAAGAGCTAAGCAATTCTAGGGTGCATTTATTAAATTATCCCCACTCAATACACTCTTGGAATCACAGAGACTGGTTTGGGTTGGAAGGGACCTTAAAAATCTTCTATTCTACCCCCTGCCATGGGTCAGGGACACTTTCCACTGTCCCAGGGTGCTCCAACCTGGCCTTGGGCACTGCCAGGGATCCAGGGGCACCCACAGCTTCTCTGGGCACCCTGTGCCAGGGCTCCCCACCCTCACAGGGAACAATTCCTGCCCAATATCCCATCCATCCCTGCCCTCTGGCAGTGGGGAGCCATTCCCTGTGTCCTGGCACCCCAAAGTCCCTCTGCAGGCCTCTTGTAGCCCCTTTAGGCACTGGGAAGCTGCTACATTAAATATCCTTATAATTATTATCCTTATTATTATTATATTATATTATATTATTATATTATTATATTATTATATATTATATTATATTATTTATTATATTATTATATTATAATATTAAATATCCTTATTATATTATTAAATATCCTTATAATTATCCTTATTATACACACACACACACACTCAGAGGAGAAGGAGGTCTGGGGATTGTCCACGGTCCCACACATGGGATTGTCCATGGTCTCACACATGGGATTGTCCTCCTGAAGAGCTCAGAAGGACCAACCACACGTTATCACCACCCAGGCAAAGCCACAGCTGCACTGGCACTGCCCAGAAGTTCTTATAAAGGAAAAAAGGGACCTGGCAAAGCAGCCATGGCTCTTCTGGGGGCAGCCAAGGAGCCTTGGGAAGGACCACAGCATCCTGGCTCCTCCTGCAGCTGCTCCCCTCGCACGACCAGCCCTGAGCAAGGCAAGCAAAGAGAAAAAAATGAGGTAGTGAATGAAAAATGAGCGTTTTGTGTCAGTGACCTGTGGCAGATTTTTGAAAGGCACACGCAAACATCTCAAGCTGCAAATCTAAAAGCTGGCACTGTGGAAAAACCCAGCACCCAGCTACCCAACCATCACCCAAAAATCAAGGCATGAGTTTCCATCCTCCTGAAGCCCTGCTCTCCCCCTGACATGGGGATCTCCCCAGGGACCTTCCTGAAGAGGAGAGAGCTGCTCTTCCACGGCCAAACCCACTTTGCTGCAGCAAAGTAGGTCAAACTGAAATGCTCTGCTCTCAGCTGAAGGTCACCACTGTCTCCCCAG
Organism: Malurus cyaneus samueli; assembly: GCA_009741485.1. NCBI lineage: Eukaryota > Metazoa > Chordata > Aves > Passeriformes > Maluridae > Malurus > Malurus cyaneus. Next base: position 17,891,593 of record CM019226.1, on the reverse strand, counting down.
CCTGCTCTGGGCAAGCTAAAGTGTATTTACATTGAGAAGATGTGGAGAGGTTTTGGAGCTGGAAGTGGTTAGAGGAAAAACAGGCTGTTAAAGAGAGCAGGAGCATGAGCCTGCATCCTGAAATGGGGAACGCCAAGGCAGGAAAGAATGAAAAATCCCAAAGAACAGACATTTCCCTCAAAGGGCAGGAGTGTTAGAGCTGCCTTCCCCACTCCTGGGCAAGCACTGGGAGCTGTTCCTGTACAAACTACAGCACTGACGAGAGGTTTTGGGTAACATTTGCAGAGGGCTTTGACATGGAAAGTCCAAATTCCCCTTTACGGAGGCAAAGCCTGACAAAAGCATAATGGAAAGAGGCTTCTGACGGACAAAAATTGACTCCCTGGCACACGCACAAGCCCACGCAAACTTTCCAGCCTGCCCTCCAAGTGTGAGCACTGGTGTTTCCATTAAGTGCCTGAAAGCTCAGAAAGCTTCCGGAGAAAAAGTAAACTCATGATTAGACTGAGCATGACTTTTTCCTTGGGTTTCTGCAGGATTTTTACGAGTGGTTTTCAACAGGGGCAGGGATCACCCCGGTACATTTGTGGGTGTCTCTTCTGACCGCCCTGCAAGAGGAACACAAATGTCACCATTTGAGGGTATTTGGCTGAAATTATTGTTGGGGAGATCTGTCAGATGACACTTCACACAGAGATAGAATCATAGGAGAAATCACAGAATTATTCAGAGAAGAAGTCATAGAATTATTCAGGTTGGAACAAGCCCTCTGTGATCATCGAGTCCAACCGTTCCCCAGCACTGCCAAGGCCACCCCAACCACGTCCCAAATGCCACATCCACAGAGCTGTTACATCCCTCCAGGGATGGCGACTCTGCCCTTCTTTCAGGGAAGAAAATTTCCCCAATATCCAACATAAACCTCCCCTGGCACAACCTGAGGCAGTTTCCTTTGGTCCTGTCACCTGTTCTTGGGACAAGAGACCAACCCTCACCCAGCTCCAACCTCCTACACAAAACTGCCTGGAAACAGCCCTAGATCTGAAGCCACCCTGAGCTTTGGGAAAGCCCAAAGCTAAAGCAGGCTGCCTCCTCTGCCCCGCTCTCCCCAGCATCATCCCAGCACCCAGGGGGACTCGTGGAGACCTCAGGCAGGGGACACATCTTGACATCGAGATTGCATCACAGCCATCACTCTCATTGCCCAGACCATCTCCCCTGCCCCTGTGGAAGCCACAGCACTGCCTGCTCAGGGAAGCTGTGTTAGAGGACTAATTAATGTATTTTGGCTGTCTCCTAATGAAACTCGGCAGCTGGAAGCAGGCACGGCGCCAGCGCCACGTGACAGCCCCGTTCTCCCTTGGCCTCGGTTCAGGAATCTCTGCTGAAATATCCAGTTGTCCTGCACGACTCTTTTTCCCCCCAAACTGAACTAATCAATGCCTGGCTGTGAGTTATCATGGCAGGAGGGGGAGAAACGTGCCTGGAGAAGCTGTTGTGCATCACCCCCTGTGTTCTGACCCCGCTCCCTCGCAGCCACCGCAGGATTCACTCCTGCCTTGATCTTCCCATGGCTGGGAGGGGTGAGTGCCTGCCACGGAGAGCACTTTGGAGTGAGGTTATTGCATTCTTGACTTAAGCCCATTTTTCTGGTTTCCATGCGAACGTCAATGAATTTTAAAAGGGAGCATTCAGCCCAGCCCTTCTGATTCAGACCCAGTGCAGTGTCCCTCTCTCTGGGATTACACCCCTGCTTGGCACAGCAGGAATCCACTGGATTTCCTCTCCTCTCAGCGCTACACCCTGACCATCCCACACATCCCAGTTACCTCCATTGGTACAGTGTCCCTCTCTCTGGGATTACACCCCTGTTTGGCACAGCAGGAATCCACTGGATTTCCTCTCCTCTCAGCGCTACACCCTGACCATCCCACACATCCCAGTTACCTCCATCAGCTGCTGCAGCATCCCCAGGGCTCAGGGCAGGATCCCTCACTCTGAAAACACAGGAATATGAACGCTCACACCTCATCCATGAGCACACATACACACATACAGGTGCACCAGGACGGCAGCAATGTCAACATGTTTTACTCCTAATTATGGAAAGTGCCTTGGCAGGAGGCGGCCGGGGCACAAAGAGCTACTATTGAGGTTCCTCAGGCTGTGGCCTCCGTTCAGCACACAATTGGCAATATTTAGACAGCATGGGCTGGTTCCTTCCTTCGCAAGGTAACTTCCTGCTCTGGCAGCCCCAGGCAGGCTGTAAATGACCTTGTGTTTGAGGACAGTGTCAAATCCAATCAGTGGTCAAAGGCGAGCGGTGCCTGCTCCCATTCCCTGTTTCCTTGTTCCCATTCACAGCTCCTGGGGCTGGAGGAGCTGGAATCTCTGGCAGGAGATGCTCCTGTGCTGCCCAGCACCGGGCGGTGCCACTGCTCAAAGCAGGGACAACAAAATATGGCATGCAAATAAAGGCTTGCTTTTTAATCCCAAAGGGATTTAATTTGGGATTTTGTCTCTCTCAATTCTCCCCTCCCATTTCCAGCCTTCCCCAGGCAAACTCTTCCCTCTGAGATGCCCAAAGGTTTGCTGGTCTTTCACAGGGCAGCTTCACTCCCAGTCCCTCCCTCCCTGTCCGTGCTCTGTTCCAATCTGCCTCCCGTAACACACAGGTCCAAACCACAAGGCACATTGACTTCTGCAAGCCTGGCTCTAAAACCAAATAAAAAGCTTTTCATTGACACTCCAGTGTAGGTGCAGAAAGTCAAAAGCCTTATTTTCATGTTTTACAGTGCTCCCACCTGAATAAATTCATTTTAAGTGCCACTTTTCCATTTGTGGATTATGAAAGGTTGGGAGGTCTGGATGCCATCAGTAAGGACCAAAAGGCAATTTATTCACTGCTGCAGGGGGCTGGCAGTGCTGCTGGACCCCACGGCCACGGGCACTGCGGGGCTTTGCCAAGAACTGCCCCTGGTGAATCCAGAGCCCTTGGACATGGGGATGGACATGGGGATGGACACAGGGACATTGGCTTGGACACATGGACACGGGGATGGACACAC
>CM019226.1:17860869-17888500 GCA_009741485.1 Malurus cyaneus samueli | reverse complement strand
TCCTGTCTCAGTCATCTAATTTGTCTTCTCATTATTTCCATTTGAGAACACAAATCTGAAAGGTCCCCAAATTGCCACGATGTACATCCCAGAGATCTCCACCCTGCTCCCCACAGCGGGGATGTGGTTTCTAGTTCACCCCAGTCCAACATCATAAAGGTTTTGATTCCAAGTTGAAAACAGCCTGATTTCTTTCCCTTGCTTTGTATCACTTCTTTTTCCTATTCGTTTTGTTTAAAAACAGACACGGGAAGGAAAAATGGTAAAATTTATGGCAGCTAACTGAATATTAAGCAGTTTATAACTCAAGGATTTGTGTTTCTTCTCTGTAAAGCAGAGTCTCTGGATGGTACCTGGGATGCTCACACAGAAGCTTTGCTTCTCTTGTCTTGCTTCAAGTTGGATCCCACATTCTCCATTTGTTAGGAGAGCCCCTTTCCCCCAGCAGGAATGGAAAATTCCCAAACATTGACAAAATAATGGTCCTGCAGTAGAAAACAGTAAGAGAGAAGAGTGAGATGCATTTCCTGACAGCAAAAATGAGTTTTCCTCTTACAGGTGAGCTCTGCTGTCAGCCCCAGGACTTCCAGCCAGTTATGCGAACGCTTAGCCTGGAGGAAGAATGAACAGCTGCAATGGTGAAATTGTTGGGTGTTACAAAAAAGATGATCATGAACCATTGTGGGTGACTCCATACTGTGTGTGGGGCTGAAGCTGCCCTGATAACCGCAGAGATGCCCAAACCAGTGCAGGTGAATCAGGGAATCTGCTGGCCAGGGAATGTCAGTGTAGGAACACTTGTGATTTTGGCATTGAAAGGTTACAGAAAACTTGCCATAAAGTTCCTCTGAGGCTTTAATTTCCCTCCCCCCAATCTTCCTTTGATTTTGATCCCCTCCTTTCCTCGTGTTCCTTTGAACTCTTAAAAAGGGCACTTTGAAGAGATGTCATAAGGGGGGGTTTGTTCAGGATCCCTCTTTGATGCTCTCGGTGTGTGAAGTGCAGGATGTTGGAGCCGGAGGACCGAAAGCCGAGACAGAAAGGACAAGAGAGAGAAGAGAAGGTGGATGTGGATTTGGGAACAAGCTCGTGAGACACTGCACAGCCCCACAGGGGGTTCTGGGTTTGAGGGACCTGTGTGGTTACACCAGCTGCTCCTGCGAAGGGGAGGTGATGGGATGGAGGAGAGAGGGCGCTGCTTCTCTGTTCCTTATGGGTAATCGCCTCACCCAAAGGCCATCCCAATGTCACTGCAAGGTCACAGGTGTAATGACAGCCCGTGCATGTGTGACATCCCATGAGTGGGAACAGCTCGCTGGTCACTTGGGGGGCAGTCTCTGGCCCACCAACCCAGTCTGCTCCAGGGTCATTATGTGGGTCACCCCACAGCCTCTCTCCACCTCCGGGTCCCATTCACACAGGTCCGTGTCACAACAGAACAGATCGAATATGTAAATTTATTAAATAAATGAATAAATGTCAATATGATCTGAGCACACAAGCTGCACCAAGAGCTGGTGGCACTGCGAGTCCCACCAGCCCCAGCCGCCTTCAGGGTCATGGAACGTGCACCAAACACCCTTCCCATATTGCAATACCAGAAAGATCAAAACTAAAGGATCACCAAAAAAACCTTCTAAGGCCATTGAGTCCAACCTCTCTGCAGCTGGCCTTAGTTGGGTGACATTTTTCCCTCTCTGAGGTTCTCTTCCCAGTGACAGTGGGAATTCCCCAGTGCAGCACAGCCCCCGTGGGCACGAGGCCACCGCTCGAGCCTCTCAACTTTGTTTAACCTTTGCACAGGGAATTGCATTCACTTATCAAGGGAACCTCTCAGCAAGGGAGAAACAGATGTTCAGGCATTAGATAAGCTACAGCAAGCCCACGGTGTTTTATCAGCAGGGACGTGGCTTTGAGTTTGAGTTTGTTATTTTTAGTGGGTGACCAATGGTAGGAAATTCTTCAGAAATAAGTGAAAATTATCCTGAAAACTGCCTGACAGGCTTTTGAAAGGATTTTTTCCTCAGTTGCTCTCTTTTACCTGCAATATCAATTTTTTATTCTTGGTTTTTGGTTTGTTTTTTTTTTTTTAATTACAGCCAAGTATCTGCTCCCAAGACTGATGCAGATGCAGCTGGAACAGGAATTTTAACTTGCTCCCAACCTGGGAATTTTGCACTTTAAACTCGAGTAAGGAGAGAACTTGGTTTTAAAGACACATGTCCCTAACAAAGACAATTATTCCAAGGGGCCACCAGAGCTCTCCTGACAAACCAGCACTGCAGAAATGCAAATCCAAAAGTAGCAATTCTAGGGTGCATTATAATTATCCCCACTCAATACACTCTTGGATCACGAGATCGGTTGGGTTGGAAGGGACTATAAATTCTATTCATACCCCTGCCATGGGTCAGGGACACTTTCACTGTCCAGGGTCTCCAACCTGGCTTGGGCACTGCAGGGATCCAGGGGACCCACAGCTTCTCTGGGCACCTGTGCCAGGGCTCACCCTCACAGGGAACAATTCCTGCCAATATCCCATCCATCCTGCCTCTGGCATGTGGGAGCATTCCTGCTTGCTGGCACCAAATCCCTCTGCGCCTTGTAGCCCTTTAGGCACTGGGAAGCTGCTACATTAATATATCCTTATAATTATTATTCCTATATATATTATATTATTATTATTAATATATTATATTATTATTTATTATATTATTATTATATATTATATATTTATCTCTTATATATTATTATCCTTATAATTATCCTTATTATACACACACACTGGAAGGAGGTCTGGGGATTTGTCCACGGTACCCATCACATTGGGATTGTCCATGGTCTCACACATGAGGTGCCTCTATACTAGAAGGACCAACCAACGTTATCACCACCCAGGCAAAGCCACAGCTGCACTGGGCACTGCACAGAAGTTCTTATAAAGGAAAAAAGGGACCTGGCAAAATCCCATGGCTCTTCTGGGGGCAGCCAAGGAGCCTTGGGAAGGACCACAGCATCCTGGATCTCCTCCTGTCAGCTGCTCCCCTCGCACGAGACCAGCCCTGAGCAAGGCAAGCAAGAGAAAAAAATGAGGTAGTGAATGAAAAATGAGCGTTTTGTGTCAGTGCACTGTGGCAGATTATTGCACACAGCACCACTGCAAAATCTCGAAAAGTGCGTCTACAAACCTCACTACTGTCCTCCACCATGCCCAGCTACGCTGATCAAGACATCACGCATATTTGACCTCCTGAACGTTCACTGGGAGATCTCCAGACTCCTATGCTAGTGAAACCTTCCACCACGGCCAAACCCACTTTGCTGCAGCAAAGTAGGTCAAACTCGATGAATGACTCTGCTCGTCTCACTACTCACGGTCAGCCAAAGGTCAAATGTCTCCCCAGCCTGCTCTGGGCAAGCTAAAGTTATATTACCATTGAGAAGATGTGGAGAGGTTTTGGAGCTGGAAGAGGTGATGGATCTAGAGCTGGAAGTTACAGAAGCAGTGTAAGCAGAGCGGAGCATGAGCCTGCATCCGAAATGGGCAACGCCAAGGCAGGAAAGAATGAAAAATCCCAAAGAACAGACATTTCCCTCAAAGGGCAGGAGTGTTAGAGCTGCCTTCCCCACTCCTGGGCAAAGGCACTGGAGCTCGCTCTTGTACAAACTACAGCCTACGAGAGGTTTGGTACACATTTGCAGAGGGCTTTGACATGGAAAGTCCACAATTCCCCTTTACGGAGGCAAAGCCTGACAAAAGCATAATGGAAAGAGGCTTCTGACGGACAAAAATTGACTCCCTGGCACACGCACAAGCCCACGCAAACTTCCAGGCTGCCCTCCAAGTGTGAGCACTGTGTGTTCCATTAAGTGCCTGAAAGCTCAGAAAGCTTCCGGAGAAAAAGTAAACTCATGATTAGACTGAGCATGACTTTTTCCTTGGGTTTCTGCAGGATTTTTACGAGTGGTTTTCACAGGGGCAGATTACCCCGGTAACATTGTGGGTGTCTCTTCTGACCGCCCTGCAAGAGGAACACAAATGTCACCATTTGAGGGTATTTGGCTGAAATTTGTTGGGAGATCTGTCAGATGAGACTTCCACAGAGAATAGAATCATAGGAGAAATCCGAAATTTTCAGAGAAGAAGTCATAGAATTATCAGGTTGGAACAAGCCCTCTGTGATCATCGAGTCCAACCGTCCCAGCACTGCCAAGGTCACCCCAAACCACAATGCCACATCATAATGTCACTCACAGGCATGTTCATGCGATCGGTAGAAAATTTCCCCAATATCCAACATAACCTCCCTGGCACAACCTGAGGCAGTTTCCTTTCGGTCCTGTCACTGTTCTTGGGAAGAGACCAACCCTCACCCAGCTCCAACCTCCTACACAAAACTGCCTGGAAACAGCCTAGATCTGAAGCCACCTGAGCTTTGGGAAAGCCCAAAGCAAAGCAAGGCTGCCTCCTCTGCCCCGCTCTCCCTCAGCATCATCCCAGCACCCAGGGGGACTCGTGGAGACCTCAGGCAGGGGACACATCCTCAGAGTTGCATCACAGCCTCACTCCATTGCCCAGGACCCCGCTTGACTGTGAGGTAGCGCCATGCTCTCCCGCCGCATTGTGCCGCGATCGTATATAGATTACTTAACCAGTCCAACTGATGACTCGCCTACTCGAGTAGCGTCAGCACCCGCGCGTCCTCCCATCCGTCCAGCCTATCCTACTAACGCTACCATTCCCTTGGAGTCCCAGTCCTTCACGTGGTGTGAGCCATACACGTGCTCTGGTAGCCGCACACCGACTACCTCTCGCAGGATACTATCGACGCAGCGATCGTGGTCGAATGAGGTCACGTCACGTGTGCATCTCGACAGTGCGCAGGAATTGCAACTGGCAGATTGTCATCACTGGCTCGAATTGCTCAGCCATTCTCCCCTGCCCCTGTGGGCCACAGATTGCTAGGGACAGCTTCTAAGACAATATGTTGGTGCTCCTATGACTCGCGTGAGCAGGCACGGCTGCCAGCCACGGCAGTCCCTTGGCTCGGTAGGAAGTAGCTCTGCGAAATTCCATTGTCCGCACGCTTTCCCACTGAACTATAATGCATGCTGTCGATCTTCCCATGCGGAGGGGAGAGCCTGAGCTGTGTGCATGCACCCTGATGCTCCTCCCAATGCGCCACTCGCAGGGATCACTCCATGATCTTGTTTCATGACTAGGTGAAGCGCTGCCATGCGGAAGACTTATGTGTAATTAACGGTATTTCATTCCAATCCGACTTAAGGTCCCAGTTTTTCTGGTTTCTCAATCGCGATACGCTGCATACCGCTGAATTGTTACACGAGGGACGCGATTCAGCGACAGGCCCTACTCTGATTCTTGGGACCCAGTGCAGTGTCCCTCTCTCTGTGGATTACACCCCTGCTTGGCACACGGAATCCACTGGATTTCCTCTCCTCTCAGCGCTACACCCTGACCATCCCACACATCCCAGTTACCTCCATCAGCTGCTGCAGCATCCCAGGGCTCAGGGCAGGATCCCTCACTCTGAAAACACAGGAATATGTAAACCGCACATCACACCTCCTCAATGGCACTACCACACACGTATCAGGTGCACCAGGACGGCAGCAATGTCAACTGTTTTCTCTCTAATTATGGAAGTGCCTTGGCCAGGAGGCGGCCGGGGCACAAAGAGCTACTATTGAGGTTCCTCAGGCTGTGGCCTCCGTTCAGCACACAATTGGCAATATTTAGCAGCATGGGCTGGTTCCTTCCTTCGCAAGGTAACTTCCTGCTCTGGCAACCCAGGCAGGCTGTAAATGACCTTGTGTTTAGGACAGTGTCAAATGCAATCAGTGGTCAAGGCGAGCGGTGCCCTCCCATTCCCTGTTTCCTTGTCCCCATTCACAGCTCCTGGGGCTGGAGGAGCTGGAATCTCTGGCAGGAGATGCTCCTGTGTGCTGCCAGCACGGGCAGTGCCATGCACAAAGCAGGGACAACAAAATATGGCATGCAAATAAAGGCTTGCTTTTATCCCAAAGGGATTTAATTGGGATTTTGTCTCTCTCATCTCTCCCTCCCATTTCCAGCAGAACTCTTCCCTCTGAGTACCCAAAGGTTTGCTGGTCTTTCACAGGCGCTTCATCTCCATCCCTCCCTCCCTGTCCGTGCTCTGTTCCAATCTGCCTCCCGTAACACACAGGTCCAACCCAAGGCACATTGACTTCTGCAGCCTGGTCTAAAACCAAATAAAAAGCTTCATTGACATCCAGTGTAGGTGCAGAAAGTCAAAAGCCTTATTTTTATGTTTTACAGTGCTCCCACCTGAATAATTATTTTAAGTGCCACTTTTCCATTTGTGGATTATGAAAGGTTGGGAGTGGATGCCATCAGTAAGGCCAAAAGGCAATTTATTCACTGCTGCAGGGGGCTGGCAGTGCTGCTGGACCCCACGGCCACGGGCACTGCGGGCTTTGCCAAGAACTGCCCTGTGAATCCAGAGCCTGGACATGGGATGACATGGGATGGACACGGCATCTGGACACTGGACACGGGGATGGACACACAGACACAGGATGACATGGGGATGACATGGCGGATGGACACACAGACACAGGAGATGACACAGGTGGACACACGGACATGGCGGATGGACATGGGATGGACACACGGACACAGGGCATGGACATGGGGGATGGAACACAGGACACAGGATGGACACAGGGATGGACACACGGACATGGGGATGGACACAGGGGTGGACACATGGACATGGGGATGGACACAGGGACAGAGGGATGGACACATGGACACAAGGATGGACACAGGGATGGAAACACAGACAGATGGACGCACAGACATGGGGTGGACACATGGATGGACACACGGACACAGGGATGGACACACGGACAGATGGACACACAGACACAGGGATGGACACATGCGATGGACACGACACAGGATGGACACATGGACATGGGGATGGACACATGGACATGGGGATGGATACCGGGATGGACAGATGGACACATGGACAGATGGACAGCAGCAGCTCTGCTGCTCGCAGGGTAGGACAGCCATGTGGCCATAAAGCAATGGTGAGATTTGAATGGGGGAAAGAAAACATCCCGAATATGAAATATTTCCTGATCCACCCACCTTCCTGCTCCCGTTTGGAGCAGAACGGCTCCGTTGTGCTGCGGGTTTGGCTCAGGGTAGGAGAGGAGGGGCTGCACATCCCTCAGTGTGAACACAGCCCCAAACCCAACCGGGGCTCTGCAAACACCCCCTGTGTTGCAGGATTGTGGTGCCCATTTCCAGCCCCAGTGCACAGCATCACCTCACACCACAAATCCCACCTACCTGTGGGTGTCGGGGCAAGCACCGAGGCAGATTTGGTGCACCAACAGCTCCAGGAGAAACCTGAAGAAATAAAGTGTCACGGGATTGTTGGCTTTGCCTGTATTTAGTTTTCCAGCCATTTTTCATCACATGGAACCACAGCTTTGGGGTGTTGGAGCATCTTTGTGCCAGCCACAGGACAGAGGTGCTCTGTGTGCCCAGCCATGGGATTTGAAGCTCTTGGGAAGCACAGTGGGAACATGCACCATCCTATCAAACTCACAAAGCATCAGCAAGCTCAGCATCTTCCAGGAGGAAGGATCACCAGGTTTAAAATCCAGAGCAGGACGGCTCCAGGAGCAGGAGGTGCTCCCTGTTTGCTCCCACTCAGCACACAGAAGGTTTCCCACAGCCTTTGGTGGCTCTCGAGCAAAACAGGGAAGGTGTGAGTTCATTCCACAAGGAAAGGTGCAAGGAAACTCCTCTGACAAACCAAACAGGGCTTTGGCCGAGGAGCTGCAGCACCATATGGCTCCTCACTCACAGCCCTCCACAGTAATGCAGGGACAGAAGCACTAGGTGGCAAAAAAAGCCAACAGGTCCTTATTAGTTGCAATCTGGAAACGAGTATTAATGTTTCTATAAAAATTCAGGGAGTTGAACAAGAGCCATGATGGGTCTCAGCCTGGAACCAGCGTGTTTTGCTGTTCCCAGGGAAGGATGGAAGTTTGGAGGGCTCACAATCAAAGAAAAGGGGAAGAAAGGGGTTAAACCCCAAAATGTTACTGAATAAATAGCACCAAAGTAGAAAAAACATCTTGCTGGATTTCTGAGCACCATTTCCTTCCTGGCAATGGCCGTGTAATAAAGCATCAAAATAAACAGTAATCAAAAAAATAAATGTCTGGAATTGGTCTGTATTCCAGATGAGAAACATCTGCAGGGGCAGATCAGCAGATCTTTTCTCTTTTTCCTGGGCAATTAGCTGGACAATTCTGTGCTCTTATAGGTAAAATTATTCTCCCAGCCTCTTCTATCACCTCATAAATTAAATCAGTATTTTTGCAAAGGAAGGTAAAATCAATAAATACCTCTAGATAAATAAGAGCAAAAGGCTCTCCTATTTGTAGCTGAGCCATTCTCCTTGGGACCATTTCCTGTGCAGCTCTCCTCATTTCCAACTGCACTTTCTCAGAAGGGTGGAGGAAAAAAAAAATCAACCCTCAAATGCTTCAAAATTTAAAAATAAGATTAGAATTTTTCCTGTGCTGAAGTGAACATGAGATAACAGCTGGATTAGAGAAATGCATCGACTGTCGGACTCGTTACAGACAATAAACAAGGACAGTCTCATTAATTTTGGAACCACCACTGCCAATTATGAAAGCATTGTGTTTGCCATACACATTGATTAGAAAAGCTGTTTATTTGAACTAATAAAGCAGTAAATGAGCTGAAATTGTCTTTTCTTTATTTTTAATATGATAAATGGTATAAACTATGAGTACATCTGTTCCAAGCTTCTTTTCCACAACATGTTATGTCTGAAAAGCCTGAAAAATGTTCTTTTCTATTCCAGCATTTCAAAGTAATGATTTTCTGCAAAGCATCACCTACAAAACATCCATCAGGCTTACACAGTTTAATCCTCATTCTGCATTTAGTTCCCTTTCTGAGCTAAACCACATTACATGGGGAGGAGAAAACAGGCATTAACCTCCAGATAAATCATGGGCATCTCTGGCTCAGCACCCCAGGGTGCAGCTCTCTCAGATCCCACAAAATCACAGAATCATTTAGATTGGGAAAGGCCTCCAAGATTGAGTCCAGCCATCCAGCCACCACTCAATAAAGTCCCCAAGTGCCACCTGGACATATTCAAGGTGATTTCTCTCAGACAAATCTCTATTACAGCACTAGGAAGAAACCAGAGGGCCAGACACAAAACTGCCCCTATTTTAGCCACAGAACTCTTTTCCCTCTCCCATTATCACTATTTTTTCAAACCTTGCTGCTCTGAGCAAACCCCTGGTTATCTTGAGCAGGAAAACACACACAAACCTCCAGGATTTTAAAAACATTTCCACCAAAGAGCCAGGGAAAGCCTCTACAGCATCTGTGCAGCACTGCAGCAATCCCTGCTCTCCTGAGACTCCACACCATCATTCAATCGAGTCAATGCTGAAGCTTTTATTGCCCAGGCACTGTGATGACACAGCACATCAAGACAAATCCATATTCCAGTTCTGGGATCTCCCAGGACCAGTCCAGCTGCAGCTGGGAATGCAGACCTGCTCCCTGCACAGCCTCAGAACGGGAGCTTAGTAAAACAGCAAACAGAGAAAAAAAGTGTCACCAGATAATGAACACTTTATTTTAGGCTGTGCTTAAGTAATTTGCTTTTCTGAGAAGGGATTTTTTTTTTTATTGTATTTAGTGGGGGTTTTAGGGCAGCCATGGTGAAGTTTCTACATAAAGGAAAAGCAAACAGCTGAAGAGTCCTCCCTGGGCTTTGATCCTCCCTGCAGTGAGTAAACCATGAAGTGATTGTTAAATCCTAATCCGATTTAAAACTGCTTTTGAATGCTTTAGGGGAGGAAGTGCTGGCTCTCACTGTCCTGGCCAGCCCAGGGGTTTAAAGCTGTGTCACTCTGCCTGTGCAAAGCCAGGATCCCCCTCCCAGGCAGCTGCTGGTCCAGCCAAAAACTCCCACCTCGAGATAAAGCTCAGCCCAGCTGGGACTGAGTGAATCTCCCCATCTGGGCACTGGAGAAAGCTCCCAGAAACTCAGCTCTCAGCTGAAAAAACTGGGGGACACCGCTCATACCAGAGCCAGAGGCCAGTGCTGGCAGTCACCAAATCAACCCTTTTATTTTAATAAATAAAATAATTCAGCAGGAGGTTATTGCCCTGATGCCACGCCTGGACACTGCACGGCCGTCAGGGCAGGAACACAGCTCATGGATCAGGGATCACCACGTGAGCAGAGCCATGGAACAGCCACCAAGGAGTTCTGATCCTGGGCAAAGCCCTGAACCATCCTGGCCAGGCCTGGCTTTGCTGGGACAGACCTTGCTGATGGCACAACCCAACCTGACCCCAACAAACTGCCCTGGCTCTCCTGAGGAGCATTCCAGAGGAGCATTCCTGGGATGGGCATCCAGAGGAGCATTTTTCTCAATGTCTGTGGAACTTAACACATAAAACCATTCATATTTTTTCTTTCAGATACCATTCAAAAGGATTCAATATCGAAAAACCTACAAAAATCGAATACAATTGCCCAACCAGACTTGAGCTGCAGCGCCTTTCCTTTGAGGCTCTCATGATGTTGGCAGATGAATTTTATGCCACCTGTTGTTTATTCCATTAAGATTCTCTGGAGCCCTCTGGTTTGTTGTGAGCAAGGAGATTATCCAGAAAGGCACTGGATATGGGTTCACCTGCAGCCCCAGGACCCCATTTTTGAAGAGTCAGAGGGGTAGGACCCTGCCAGAGCAGGAGCTGCACAGCCACAGTGACAACCCCCAAATCAAAGGGTTAATGAAGGAGAAAACCAGGAACAGGGAAGATTTAGGATCCTGACATCTGGATTCTGTCACTGTAGCAGGATAAAACAAAGCCATGAGCCAACCTTCTTTGGTCAAGTGTGGATCAGAAGATGAGCAAACACATCCCAGCTCAGCAAGTCGTTATTTTCTGTGTGTTTGGTCCACCAAGAGCCTGGTAGGGGCAGAGATTTCAACATGAAAACCAAGGCCCCAGGACACCAGGATTAGAAATGGGCTGGCAACTGGCAGGATATCAGAACAGTGTCCTTGGCTGGAGCCAAAAAACAGCGATTTTGCCTTGGAACTGTTTATAAATCCCAGCTCCAGAAAAGCTTAAGAGACTGTGATCACTGACACAGTAAAATCAGGACACGGGTGGTGGTTCTGGGGAGATGGAATAGGATCTTCAGGGGGAAAAACGAGCTTCCCTGGGCCAGGGTCCCTTCAATCATAACTGCAGCTCCTCTGGTGCTGGATCCCAGTTTGAACCAGGTCTGAGAGCTGCTCCAGCCCAACAGTGAAAGACTTCACATTCTCCAGGAGGGTTCCAAAGGTAGGAACAAGGAAAGGCATGAGCATCACCCTCCCCGCCCTTCCAAGAGCAACTTCTAAAAAGCAAAATGACCTTTACTTCAGGAGAATGTGCTTATGTAGCAAGACTGTTACATTTTTCGAAATGATCTCTTTTCAAACAATTAAAATCCACGCCCACACCATATGCGAGGCCGCGAGTCAAATCTCTGCTTTGCATCACACACGGCACTTTTAACTGACATCTCCTTTTTCCGGGGTGGAAAATCACAGTCAGCATTTGTATATAAATATTATTACACAGCTTGAATGTGGAAGCCAGGAAACAGAGAGTGCTGCATGACAACGTGCTAAAAATTCCTCGCTGCCATTTTTTTTTTTTTTTTTTTTGTGTGGAGAAGCCGGCACTGTTTGTACAGGGATCCCATTGTCACCCACGGCGTTGTGCTCACAGCAGCTCACCCAGGACCAACACGTCCTCTTGCAAGCACAGCCAGCAGCACGCAGCAAAACATCTCCTCAGCTTCTGGTACTCGTTCAATGCTCTCCTCAAAATTACAGATTTGTGTAACCTGTGCATATATTAAATCCCAGGCTGTTGTCAGCCTCTGACTGCTCACATGCCTAAGAACAGCAACACGGTAATTAGGAGTGTGAGATCGTCCTCCAAAGAGAGGCAGATGAGGAAACTGCTGGCACACATTCTCTTTAGAGTAACAACAGCATTACTGATCTTATAATATTGCTTTATTCCAATGGAAGTATACTGTATTAGACAGATTTTCAACCTTAACAGTGCCCTTTTATTGCTCCCTTTGGGGTCAAACACGAGGGCTGGACTTTGTTTTGGGCTAAGATCAAGTTTAGGGTCAGTTTGCCATGAGCTTGAGCCTGTCTGAGTGGCATCAGATCCCAATTTCTCCTGGGACCCTTTAACTTGCTGTCCCAGGGCTAGAGACACTGAACTTTAATAGCTCAGGGCTTTTCCATCTCCCAGGAACAAATGGCAACACCTGAAACTGAAATCTCCAGCCTCCACATCATCAAACCTTAATCCTTCCATATCAAATAGTCAGCTCTCTAAAAGCTGCTAAAAATACCCCAAACTGGCCGACGCCAGCTCTTCAAGCATCCAGAAATAGCGGTTGGTTTTTTTGAAAGCCACACACTTCCATGTGCCCACAATGTGCTGCTCGCCTCTGAAAACAAAAACACTTCCACTGGAGATACACACTGTTCCTTTAAAGCAGCCCATCCAACCCCTGAGGCACGAAAACCTAAAACAGGGAGAAGCCACGTCCGGAACACGCTGCTCGCAAATATCCCACAAAATACGGGGCATTTTGGGGATCCTGCAGTGCTGACATCAACCTGGGAAGAACCTGGAGAATGAAATGTGAGCAAGGAGAGAGCACCAGGGTGGGCAGGGGGTACAGTCCCAACCCAAATTAGGGCTGTCCTTAAATAATCTCACTGCTTTCCTGCTGCACAAAGCAAAACCGACAGATCAAGACAACGTGGGACAGAAAAGGGACACATAAGACCCTCTAAAGAATCAAGAAAAAAATGTGGTTTGAGCAGGAAAATGCCCAAGATGGGGAATACAGGAGAAGTGGACTAAGGTGGGGGTGTCCATTCAACCTGTTGCTCCACTGCTTGAAAATCTCCCCAAAATTCCTAAAGACAGCAAAAGTTTTCCCTCCACTTTGGCGATTCCAACCTCAGAGCCCTTCAGAAGAGCCCACACCTGCCTAAAATACCCCCAGGGTCAGATGAGGAGGACAAATGCACATCATTTCATTATTCATATCACTGAATTTGTCAAGATAAGATAAAAAAATTTTGAGGGTTCCCTGCCCCTTTGGCTGCCAAGCTCCTGTCAGGGATATCAATTCGCAGATCAACTATCAGAATTTAACATTGCTGATAATTCTGGGGGCCAAGATTTGATTTGATCATGAAAATTCACGGCCATTTCCAAACTTTATCCATTTTGTTTCTAATCACTTCGATAACGGAGATAAGTTTTGAGGTGAAATCTCAAGTCTCTTTCAACACATGCTTTAATGAAAAGAGATTCACAAAACCAAGGGACAAACGGGTCAAAATCAGTACAAATAATATTTCCCTTCTGTCACTAACCCTTTCAAAGCATACTGGACATAAATCAAAGGTCTTGGGAAGTGTTCCCACCCATTAGATGGACAGAAGATTTTGCTTTAGAACTGAAAACAAGGGGTTTAGACTGGACTGAAATATAAACCCCCAAATTCCCAAAATTCTGGACCAGTAAGGCCGTACGTATTCCTACAGCAGTTCCTCCCCCCTATTTTTCCCCTTCCCGAGCATTTTCCATTTGCCCCAGGGATAATCCGAGCCCCTGCCCTGCTTTGTGCCAGAACGCAGACGTGCCCAGGGGCTCGGGATTATTTTCCCCTGGAGGAACTCGGCCGTCACATCCCATTCCATTTGGAGCTTGGGCTATTTTTGCCCTGTGCATCACGCAGTGCCTGTCCTCGCTGCCTCGAGCCTGCCAGGACGATGACTAACTTTCTCCCTCCACTTGTTCCCTCCACCCCTGAGAACATTCACATCCATCTGCAGTTTCTCACAACAAACTATTTTTTTTAGTGAACCAAAACACCGTAAAACAGGATCGGGCACCGCCGCCCTCCCGGCCCTGGGCTGGGGAGGCTCCCCCAGATCTCAGCGTGGCTCTGCAGGGTGGACAGAGGGGGAACCCCCTGGGACTGCCCAGGCCTTTCCTGAATCCATTCAATCCTGTTCATTCTCCAGGGTTTCATTTATTTCCCATTCTAAAAGATATTGAAAAGAATCCCAGACCGGTTTGGGTTGGGAGGGACCTTAAAGCCCATCCAGTGTCACCCCATCCATGGCAGGGACATCTCCCACTGCCCCAGGGTGCTTCAGCCTGGCCTTGGGCACTGCCAGGGATCCAGGGGCAGCCACAGCTTCTCTGGGCACCCTGTGCCAGGGCTCCCACCCTCCCAGGGCAGGATTTTTCCCAATATCCCCCCTAACCCTGTCCTCTGGCAGTGTGAGCCATTCCCCCTTGTCCTGGCACTTCATGCCCACCTTTCCCCCTCCCCACCCCACCAGGACAAGGAGGTTCTGGAGGTGCTTTACCCAAAATGCCTGGATCCTATTCAAAGAGCTGAGGAGAGACAGAAGCAAGAGGATGCCATCAGACTGAACTTGAATTAGTCACATTCATTTCAAATGCATCTGCTTTTGTTCATCAGCAGCCAGGGCTAATTACTGTGCTCAGGAAATGCAATCCCTCAGAGGTGTGGAGCTGCTGGAGTCCCTGACACTGATCAGTCACCCACTCGTAGGAAGGAAGAAAACTCTGAAGGGAACCAGGAGCAGCAGAGAGGAAGAAGGTGCCCAAAAAAAAGCTCATGAGGAACAAGGGAAAAAGAAAAAAAAAAAAAAAGAAGAAAAGCTTTTGAGATCCATTAAAGGCAAATCATTTAACATTTACTTTTCTTTCTGGTGCTGCTCTAAGTTTCCACATTACTGCACCATTAATTAGGCAAAACTACAGGAAATGATGGGTATTTTGACAGAGCATCGACTGCTGGACTCAGCCCAGCAGAGCTGTCATAACATCCTGATGTACAGCATGAGGGGGCTGTGGGCTGCTGGGGCTTTCAAAGAAAAAACTAAACCACAACAGAACACTAAACCCCAGTAATTCTGTCAAAGGCAACAGGTTAAGGCCACAAGGAAAAGTGGGGTTTAAGTGCAAAAAAAAATTTCCTTTGAAATCGCATATTTTCCAGTCTGTAACTTTTTAATGGATATAATCTGGGTATTTTCAAAGCAGAGACAGGAGGAAATTAGTCAGGAAAATATTTAAGTGTTAGAATATGGTAATTATATACAATTATGTGACTCTGTAATACCCACTGATACTTCAAAGAGGGAAGGGTCGGGTTGATTTTGTTCTGCTGCTCGACTGTGGAGCAGTAAACACACGAGGGATGGAAAAGCAGAGGAATCAGAGCTGATCTCACAGGGGGAGACAGACTCCACTCACCATGTGGGGCTGGACTGGGGTGCAAACCCCCCAAAAGCTCCACCAGGACCCCACAAACCCCAAAAACCCCTGGAACAGTCACACCAAACCTTAATCTGGCACAAACTCGCACCAGTTCCTCAAGGAGTGGCTCTTTCCTGAAGGAACTTCAACCTGCAGGAGTATTTTCAGTTGTTACTTCTTTCAGCAGTTACAAACCATGAATGCAATGTTACATTTCAGCCTTTTCCATTGGATGCAGCATTTCTCCAGGCTGCTGTCAATAATTTGTAGCTCTGTCCACGGACTGGAGAATTGAGAATAATCCCAATATTCAGATTTTTTGGGCTCAGACTGACCTGCTGTGGCAATACAGGCACCAAAAGACCTGCAAAGCACTGCTGGATGGGCACCACGACTTTTAAGGCCTGGACTTTTCCACAATGCTTCTTTGTTTAGGGAACACCATTTCCTCCCTGTGGAAATTCATTCCTCAGTCCCAGGTGAAGTGATGGGTGTGGAGAGCCCTGAGCCAGCAGGTGCTGCCTGGTGGCATCAGTTCTTCCCTGGTGTTTAAAAAACAGATCTCCACCTCCCCTGAGCCCAGAAATGCACAGGAAAAACAATTGCCAGCTGTTCCAGAGAGGGGCTGTGCCCTGCCAGGGGACACTGCCTCCATCCAGGGCACGCTGGGGACACAGGAACTGCTCCATCTGCATTATCAAAAATCCCAAAAATCCCCCTGCCTGCCCCTGGCACAGCCACCAGGGTCCCCAAACATGGACAATGTCTCATCTGTCCCCACACATGGGATGCTCCACAGAGGGGACCTCTGCCCTGTCACACATGGGGTCAGAGCTCCCAGGCTCTCGGAGAGAATGTGGATAGCAACACTTCCCCTGCCCTGAAAATATGTTTGCATTTGTTCACTTGGTTGCTAAAAATGCTCGAGTCACATGGGAACGCCTGGGAATGCAGCCCAGGAATTCCGTTTGTAAGCAGAATTGTGTTTCTGGAGACTATTGACCTGAACGGTAAATAAATATTTGGGAGAAAAAAAAATGGACACATTCACAATTTATGGTCCTTGAGATGATGGAGTCAATCAGAAACAGCTGAAATATTTCCCTCCCTGATCTGCTATCAAGTGGCTGAGTCCTGCAGGTTGGAAAATAACCCACAGCCCTTCCAGGAAGATTGAGCAGCAGGTCCAGTTTCAGATTTAGAAATCCATATCTCAGATTTGGAGTCTGTGCCTGATAACAGGCGCTGCTGTTGTGCCAGCTGGGCTGCAGGAAGGATCCCAGCAGCCTCGGGATCCTGCTCATCCATCACAACCAGGCTGGACCTGCTCTCTGCCTGAGCATTTCCGTTCTGCAGAGCAGCCTGTCCAAAATCCCAGCCCTGGTCAGGTCCCAGCTTCAGAATTTGCATTTCTCTCAATGGAATTTTTCATCCCAGTGAATGGCAAATTACTCTGATATACTGAGTTCAGATTTTGAAATGGAGACACAGCCAGCACACAGCAAACGTTAATCTGGAAACACCTTCAAAGCAGCAAAACTCAAAAAAACAAGAGCAAAAGAAAGAGGGGGCAAAAGGTGGAATTAAAGTTGTCAGACAAGTCAGATATAATTGCAAAAAAAAAATAAACAAATATAACACCCAAATCCTCAGAAGAACCCTTATATACTTTATATGTCCAAGGTTGGACAGGACTTGGAGCAGCCTGGGATACTGGAAGGTGTCTCTGCCCATGGCTGGGGGTGGGACTGGATGGGCTTTAGGGTCCCTCCCAACCCCACCCATTCCAGGATTCTATGATTTGTTGTTTTCTGAGTCCACATTTGCTCACAGACTTTTGTTAAGGTTCACTGCACATTTTTTATACCACTCAAGAATTGCTCACCCCAGGCCGTGGCTGCAGCACCAGCTCAGGACTGAAGACCAACCCTCCTACTAAAACCTTCTCATCTTCCTGAGCTGGCGCTGCCAAAGCCAATTTCCAGTGCTTGTGTGAAAACCCAAAACAGCCCTGGAGCCTCGGCAGCCAGGTAAGGGCACAGAACTGCGAGGGAAGGAAGGAAACGGAGCAGTTGGTATTAATTATGCAACACAAGATGTGACTCCAAGGATGTGAGTAATGTCTGGGTACAACAACAGGTGCCTGATAAGAGAGGAGGAAGCCCAGACCTTTCATCTGCGCCGCAGAAGCGACGAGAGCTTCATCAGGAACAGAGATAACGACTCTTAGTCACCGCCAGGGCAGTTTGCAGAGTTTCGGAGGTGATTTCATAACAGCAGGGGATGTGCTGCCCGTGCCAGGGCACTTCAGGGCAGGAGGATAAAGCTCAGGAGCACTTCCATGGAGTATCTGGGCATGGAGGAGCCCAGCACTGCTCTGCACCCACACCAAATACCATGATGGGACATCCAGCCATGAACCAGCCCTTTTTGGGTTACAGCAGTGAGCTTCTCTCGCTTCCCAGAGAGGCTGAGATCCTGAAGGAAGCTCCTGAGAGGTGGCATTTCTAAGAGAGCCACAGGCTCCATCAGATCTCGTCCTCCCAGATTCTGCCAGTGCTACCAGCTCAGCCCTGAGAGAGCTGCACCCAGCACCTTCACAGCCCAGCAGGCACTGCTGGCTTCTGTCCAGCACCTCTGTTGTGCACCCGATTCATGTTTGGCATCTTGGCACCTTCCCAGTTCAGGCTGTGCCACGATCCCGCTGTTTTTCCAACATTTCTGTCATCCCCCTCTCACACACCCCCATGACAGAGCACCACAGGAGCTGCTGGGTGCAGTGCACGAGGGGAGGAGAATTCCTGTAGCAACACCCAAACTATTTCTCTGATCTATGCATGACAAACATTTGGCACAATCCATCGGTATTTATCAGCAGGACTAATCCTTCCTACCCTTGGCTGGAGGCACCACAAGCCCCCAACACTTTGGGAATATGGGATGCTGCACAGATGGATTCTGCAGCAATGCATTTCCATGCAAGGGCCGTATTGTGTCAGTGGTTTAAAAGAGAAACGTTCCATTTTCCAGGTTTTATCAATTATTTCTAAGAGGTGAGAAAAACCAGAATTCTCATTTTTCATTTTTAATAGGAAAATTTAATCTACAGTTTCCATCCTTACAACATGCATGGGAATGGTTAAGTAAATAATGAGAAGGACAAGGTTCTTCTCTTTCTATCACCAAAAGATGGCAAAACCACCCATGTGGGCATCCTTTAGTTCCAAGAGACCAAGGCTACAAAGCACCTCCTCCACAACAACCTGCAGCCAGCAAATTGGAGAATTCCACAGGCAGGATCAGCTGAGACAGGGAATCAGCTCCTTCCTCACGCCGAGTTACCGTAAGGCCCCGACGCCAGCCAGAAAGGATTTGGAGGAACACGAAAACCTCAGCAGATAAAGTCTCCACATCTGCTCTTGATCCAGCTCAGAGATAGCAAAACGCCAAGCGGCCCAAGATTTAAGACAGAACATGGCTCCACATCCAGAACGCCTCTGAAGCCCGAGTTACGCGTTCCCCAGGGGGTTGCACTTTCACTTTCCTAAATTGCCTGCATATTTGCTTTTTTCTGATGGCAGATTAGGAACCATGCATTTCCTTAAACCGCCAGCTTTGGGCCAAGACACACACGCCCTGCCTGGAGCTCTGCCAGGCCACACTCGCTGAGGCAGAGCTGGAGAACCACGTTCCAGTGTGAGCTGCTCTGAGGGGAGCCCAGGAGCTCACACAGACCCAGGCAGGCTGTTCCGAGGATGAACAAAAATGAAATGAAAGAACTTTAGATGCAATGCGAGCGTGGCAGCGCCACAATTCATCCCAGCGAAGAAATCACCATCAAAAATCTGCAGCCATTTCAGGGTTTAAACGGGCATGAAATGAGCAAGCAATTAATTTCCTGCACGAGGAAGGAGAGCAGAGTTCAGCATCACCAGCACTGCCAACATGTACAAACTCCTTACATGTCCTGGGATAAGTGGTATTTCCCCTAAAGCCTCGGCTTCCAGGACCCCACGATGGTAACACGATGCCTGGCAGGGACAGCCTCCTCCCCACAGGCACAACCTGCTTTTTGCAGCAGCACCAGGAGATCTGGGGAGCAGCAGAGCACCAGCAGAGGTGGAGAGACACCGTTCCTCCCCTGCTCAACACCTCCAGCTCCTCCTGTTTGCAGAGGGAACCCAGAGGAGGCAGAAAACTCCAGAGTGCAGAGCATCCCCCACCCTCACACTCGGATTTTGCCTCAGGGACCCCCAGCTCAGCTTCTGGATCCTGACCCAGAGCCAGACCAGAGCCCTCTGACACAAAGGGGAGCGGCAGCTTGGAGGAATCTGCGCAAAATTCCCCATTCACACACAATTTCCAATCCACACACAATTGTGAATCCACACACATTTCCCCATCTAAACACAATTCCCAATCCACACACAATTCCCCATCCACACACAATTCCCAATCCATGCACAATTCCCCATCCACGCACAATTCCCAATCCATGCACAATTCCCCATTCACACACAATTCCCCATTCACACACAATTCCCCATTCACACACAATTCCCAATCCATGCACAATTCCCAATCCAAGCCAGCCTCACATGCCTGAGCATAGCAACCAAGATCTAGCAAGAAACACCTTTGTCCACAGGGGAGAATTAGTCAAATGATGTTTTCAATACATCTTAAAGATAGCTGGAGAAGGAAGAGGTGAATTAGCTCCAAGATTTACAATCTCATAATTCTCTGCTTAAAAAGGTTTCATCAATCCACAGCCATACCAGCAATATTCCCAGTTTTCTCTCCCTAGAACCACACAGCCAGAGCCCATTTCCTCTTCGCCCCTTGACACGTGGATAATAATTTTCGTTTCCTCTTTTCAGTTTTATTGCTGGGGGTTTCAGGAGGACAGGGGCTGTGCCTGGGGCTGCTGTGGAATTACAGCCTCAGGCAGTGCAGAACAGCTCTGCCTCACCATGGGGAGATGCTCAGTGCTCTGCAACAAAGGACTTCCCCCGGGTATTGTGCCAGTGGCCCTGGAACACAGAGCTCGGCATTCAGAGATAAAAGCCTCGAATTCAGAGGCGCTTGACTCTCCCACTGTTGCAGTGTTACAGAACATTGGCAGCACTCAAATCAAGGTGCAGAATTTATCCTGTGCCAGTGTTTTAAAATGATGGGATCAGAGATTTTCTGTGCTCAGGAATTTGAGTCTCCCAGCTTTGGGCTGGTTTCCAGCACTAAATACAGCATAACGATAGGTTTATTCATTTTTTCGTCTATACAAGCTTTTTAAAAATCACATTTTCTTCCATTATCTCTTTATTTGCCAGTTTCCAAAACCAAATACATCAAATTTCTTTGCTTGACTGTCCTTCCAGCAGTATTTCACTGCAAAGAACACAACCAGTAACAAAGCAACACTTCTCCCAACCACCTTCTATTTATTTTCAAAAGCACCCATCTGATAAGATTTTAAGGCCAGTAATATTTCATGCAAAACATATTTTATGGAAACATATTGTATGGAAACATATTGTATGGAAACATATTGTATGGAAAAGCTGTTCTTTAGGGAGTCTCCATCTTCTGTCCTTTCCTTGTTAAATGGTATTTGCCCACGAACCAGAACACAGCTCCCACTCGGAAATGTCTCTGCCCTCAGAGACAAATACATGTAAGTAAATGTTCAGCCTCAGAGAACAGCTCTTGGTAGGAGAAATCCTTCCTGGAGAAAGAAATCTCCCTTGTTTTCTATCTGCAGTAACATACATTGTTCATATTAGCACTAAATAAATAAACAACAGGGTTTTTTCAGTGCTGTGCAAGCTTTTAAATATACATGCCATCAATACGGCAGGAAATGAGCAGGGCCTCGGTTTGTACTCCGCAGATGACTCTTCACAGATATTAAAAATACATCATTAATGCATTTTCAGGAAAGCAACCTGTCTGGGAGGCTCCTGGGGGACCGCACGCCCCGAGGCCCCACCTGCAGCCGCTTCCGCGCCAGCTGGGAGCGGAGATTCTGCTTTTGCCGAGCGGAACTGAAGCACGGAAGGACATTTCAGAGCTCTGTGCTCACGCTCCGGGCAGGGCTTTCAGGGAAGCCCAACATGGAGCAGGAGAACAGCAGTGGTTTGCTAAGGATGGGTGGAAAGTCGGGCCCCGAGGAGCCGCCCGCCGCTGCATGCGGAGCGCTGGGAGAGGGTCCCCAGGACGCCCAAAAAGCTGAACACGGGCGGAATTGCAGAGCTGAGTGCGGCACATCAGTGGCCTCACGTCCATGAAACGGGAGCAGCTGCTGGCGCTTGGTGGGTTTGTGCAACCTGCGCAGATCCATCCCACCTCCTGTCCTTCTCAGGAGATAAGAGCCATGAAATAAACCCACAGGTTGCACATCCAACCCGCGCGGGGGTTTGCGCTCGCGTTTTCACCTAGAAACTGCCACAAGCCGCCAGGCACAGGAGACGGACACGGCTCTGTGACGGTGCTGCAGTGAAAGGAGCGAGCCGCAGCTCTCAGCACCGCGAAAAGAAGCCGAGCGCTAAAAGAGGACCGTTCCCATCCTTTCATTCATGGTCACACACCCCAAAAGCGGGGATGGCCGCTCCTCCAGCCGAACGTGCCCCTGACCCCACCCGGCTCCCGGAGAGAAGCGCTGCCCGCGCTGCCGCCACTCGGGGGGCGGCTGGGGATGCCCGGGGGGCCGGGGGCACCCTCCGAACTGCTCCCCGGGATCGGACCCGCAGGGGAGGGGGCTCGGGGCACCCTCCGAACCGCTCCCCGGGATCGGGCCCGCAGGGGAGGGGGCTCGGGGCACCCTCCGAACCGCTCCCCGGGATCGGACCCGCAGGGGAGGGGGCTCGGCGGTGCCCGAGGGGCCGGGGGCACCCTCCGCCGCTCCCCGGGATCGGGCCCGCAGGGGAGGGGGCTCGGCGGTGCCCCCCGAGGTCGGGAGCGAGGTGCCCCCACCCCCGCCGTTACCTCAGCCCCAGGCGGGGGGCGCGGTGCATGCGCAGCTGCCGCTGCCCTTCATTCATAAAAAAAAAAAAAAAAAGGGGGAAAAAAAAACCACCGCGAGCCGCATCCGCGCTCCCTCCAGCCCCATTCATAAAAGGCAGCGGAGCATGCGCGTGCCGCCGCGGTGCCCCATTCATGGATTCGGGCGGCCGCGCATGCGCAGCAGCGGCCGCTGCCCTCCCATTCATAAAATAGCCATTTTCCCAGGCAGGCGGGTGCAGCGCCGCGGCCGCCGCTGACAGCGCCGCGCTCGCAGCTCCCTGCCCGCAGCTCCAGCCGCTCCTGCCAGCATTCTCCCAGGTCCGGCCCCCTCGTCCGCCTCGCATTTGGGATTAACTCGCCTATGGAGAGATGGTCTTAGCTGAATTATTTAAAGTAAGTACGAGATGGGTGCTTTGCGAGCGGTTGTTAAGTGTTTTAAGTAGAAAAAGGCAAGCCTGCTTCCCCGAGGGAAAATTCTGCGCTTCGTTCTAGATGTGTTCGGCTGCTCCTTACAGATCACTGATCATGAGCATATTTCTGGCTATGACTTTTCTAACAGTGATTAGCTATAATTATATACAGTGGAGAGCTGCCTGGTGCTTCCCAGCCTAAAGGAGACTTGGCGTTCTGGAGAAATATCCTGTTTCTTGCAGAATTTCCATTTGTGTCCCTGCGTCTCTGATTTATACCTCTTTTTCTGCGTTCTCCCATCAACATCTGCATTTGCTGTACATATATGGCAGGCAGGTTTCTGCACACTTGGGTCGGGTTTGTTCGCAGGTTTTTACAGCAGAATAAAGGGCTTTTTGCTGCTGATGGGATGTCTTCTCCTTCATCCCTTCTTCCTTCCACAAAAAGAAGCATAAATACATGATCACCTGGGTTGACAAGTCAGAATTGGGTATTTCTTGCTTTGGAATATGGGAATGGATTATCCGCATTTCCTCTCTTTTCCAAAGCCCTGTCTTGTGAGTGTCAAGTAGTTTTTAGCTGTCTCCATAATAGGACACTTCAGAAATCAGCCACTCGTGTGTCAGACCTTTCCTGCATGACCTTTGCTCTTCAACATTTTATTTCATACAAGTCTTTTTTCGGTTTTTTTTGGCCTTACTGCCTCTTTCCATCACTGTTCTCTTCCCTGCCTTGCTGTACACTTGTTTTAAATCTGGATGGATGCTGTATTTTAAAGGCTAGATAAGTAATAAAAAAATGTATACCTGGAATAACCTCATCTAATATATGAAATATTTTATATATGGAGAAAAAACCTGTGCTGGCTGCTCCTCTCTACCAACTGCGTAGCAAAGATAAGCCAGGATTTTATTTTCTGGTACCAGTCCTGGCGTCACAGGAGAAAGACAAGCCTAGAGACGACATGTTCTGAAAATTCATTATCTGGAGGGGAATGGAAAAAGCAGAAAGGGGCATATAAAAGGCACAAAGGTCTTAGAGGAAAGCAGGACTGGGAATGCAGACCTTGGAAATGGCAGTGCAAAGGAATATCACGGGGGGAAAAGGCTTCCCTCTTTTACCTCCAGTTACCAAGGATCTGATTTCTTCATTTAAATCTTTTATAGCCCCAAGTTTTTCTTTAGAGGGTGAAGAAGAGAACGAAAGAGAAAATGAAAAGCATCCCTATATTATCCAGAGTGGAAAAGGCACGTTCTAGATTCTTTAAAACTTCTCCAGCTGCTGCCTTTCCTCCATTCCATGCCAAGGGGAGAGTATGGCAAGAAATTGCTGTTTAATTAGGCAAAGAGAAACGCAGCTTTCCCAATATGAAAGCTTCCCCTCTCTGCCTCGATTTTGGGTTAAAGAATAAAGCTCCAATTTGTGCACAGAATCACAATGATCCCGATGACTGGCTTCCCCCTTCTCCATATAAAAATGAATGATAGCAGGAGGAGGGGTTGTTCTCAGTTATTGGAACCCCACTGGGGATGTCTCGTTGATAAATGTGCCCTTTTCCATGGGCTGCTGTGTTTTCCCTCGCTGGAAGGGACTCTATATTGGGATTATAAAATTAAAAGGACCATTTCTGAATACTGCAGTCCTTTTGAAATTCTCCATGAGGTATGTGCAGGGGAGAAATGATTTGTTCTCCTCTTGAAACGGCA
The DNA here is from genome assembly GCA_009741485.1 of Malurus cyaneus samueli. Lineage (NCBI taxonomy): Eukaryota > Metazoa > Chordata > Aves > Passeriformes > Maluridae > Malurus > Malurus cyaneus. The sequence continues at coordinate 17,863,885 of CM019226.1, read as the reverse complement.
AAACAAAAGCTGTTTTCCTGGAATCATGACTAATTCCCAAATCATACTGGGAAGTGCAGCATCTCAAAAAGCAATTCCAACCCCCCCCCCAAAAAAAAATCACCCACCAGACTCTGGGGAACTAAAATTCACATCCCTTACAACACTACAGCAATAATTAATAACCAATTATGGCAGTTTTCAAAAAATTAACCATGAAAGAAAAAATTCATTCATCATATTGCTATTAAACTTTCCAGATTCAGTCCAGTAGTAAAAACTGTGTTTTTATAGGCAAACAGTTGCACAAGTGTTGGTTTTTTATCCTTTTTTAATGCAATACAATACATTTCCTCAAGAAAACCTAAAATCCTTCTAATATGGTTATCATTTAGTACAATTAGCTTAATAGATCATATCTGAGCTTAGTTTTCTGACCTTAAAATAAACGTTTTTGTGCAGTTAAAGGCTTTGACGGAGCAATTCAAGTCCCCAGGGATCTGAATGTTAGTGGGCCAAAATGTGCTTTATTCACTCGCACCATAGGAACAGACTTTAGCTGGACAGAGACAGCTTCTTGGAAGTCTACAGGTCTCATTTCCCAGCTCCTGAATTTCCACACTGGCAAGAATTTAGTGTCTCGTTTTAAAAAATGGCAGGTTTCCCTAATAAGCTTTCTAATTTTTTTCCTCCCTTATTACTTGCAGAGAAGATTCTAGCTGGCTTTAGCTAGATAAGGCTGCTAAGGAAGGGAACAAAAAGAACGAATATCAATATTTTGTTCATACTAATACACACTTTAGGGGAAAAAAAGCACTTTTTTTCCCTTTTTTTGAAGCATTTGCAGCTCGACTCGAAATCCAGACAGCCTAACTCAGTCTTAATGAACTCCAACCTTATGAATTATTCTTAATCCCACATTAAAAACATGTGCTTGCTGCGAGGTCTCCTTTAACTACCTCCGAGCATAGTCTTCCTCATTAAAAGCTTTAATTGAAGCCTTTGGCTTGCACCAGGAGCAGCGTGTCCCTTGTCACCACTGGCAGGCCTGGACAAGAGCATGTCCTTAGTCCCAAACAAAGGCAGGGACAGAATTTGCTCCCTTATCTCCAGCTCCTCCTGAGCTGAGCCTCGGGGAGCAAATCTTTTATTGATCACTTGAGTGGAGCGAGCCCTGGCCCCTCGGGATCCCTGGTCCTGGTCCCTCAGAATCCCTGTCCCTCATCCCTGTCCCCTCCTCATCCCTGTCCCTCCTCATCCTCATCCCCGTCCCCTCCTCATCCCCGTCCCCTCCTCATCCCTGTCCCCTCCTCATCCCTGTCCCCTCCTCATCCCTGTCCCTCCTCATCCCTGTCCCTCACATCCTGCCCTCTCCAAGGCTCAGGTGCAGCTCTGCCCAACGCTTTTAGAGGAGCTTTTTAACCAAACCACCAGAGGAGACAGCCTGGCCGTGTCAGATCTGATTTTTCACCGGTTGCCATCGATCCTGAGCTGTGTTGACTTGCACAGGCCCTGAAATGTATCTGCCCACCCCTGGCATGACGCTGCCTCCAAGTGCATTGCTTTCAGTTATGATAATTTCTTGGATTAAGACTAAATATTCTATTGCTTTTCTCGTTTTCTTCCTCTTGCACTGTATTTCCAGAAATTCGTGTGTCCCATACAGCAAAGAAAATAAACCAATTTCTGCAGTGCACTTACTGCAACCACTGCTGCCTCTGTCAGTGCTAATGAGTGACTGCCACAGCTCTTCCAGAGACCCATTCAGGACTCAGAGAAGGGTTTGGGTTGGAAGGGACCTTAAAGATGACGTTGTTCCACCCCCTGCCAAGACAGGGACACCTCCCACTGTCCCAGGATGCTCCAAGCCCTGTCCAACCTGGCCTTGGGCACTCAAAGGGATCCGGGGGTACCCACAGCTTCTCTGGGCACCCTGTGCCAGGGCCCCCCACCCTCCCAGGGAACAACTCCTTCCTTAAATTTCATCTAATCCAGGTCTAGAATCAGTAACCAAGAGAAGGTCTGATCCCTGTGTAGGAGCAAAAATTCAGAGTTCTCTGGTCTGATCCAAAGCAGATTCCCAAATGAGCAGCTCAGGTCCTACCCCATCCCAGTGCAGGGTTCAGCTTTTCACCAATCCGTGATCATTTCTCCATCCCTTCTTCACAAAAGCTTGTGATGCTTCAATAGCTGGAAAATTCCTGGAAGCCTGTGATTGAAAATTCTTGTTGAAATGGCAAATTTGCTTTATTCTCTTTATGGTGTGTTGGACTTGATGGTCCTGAAGGTCTTTCCCAACCTGAACAATTCTGTGATAAGAAGGTGGTTTGTTGCACACACACTCTCCATGCCCCAGCACCGTTGTAACCATTTTCATTTGATGATAAATAGATATAAATATAAATATAGAATGGTCCTAGGAGTGGCCACCAGCCCTTGGTGTGGGGCAGCACTGGCTGATCCTACAGCTCCCAGTGTTACAGGGCACAGTCCAGGGATGTCACAGGACATGGAGAGGACAATCCAGTGCCACCAAGCCCAGGAGAAATCCTGATCTGCTGAGGCAAACATCTCTTCCTGCCACTGCTGCTGTCAGACACAACAGAAGGGACAGGCTGCTCATGAGGTGTAATTAAGGTGTAATTAATTAGAAAGAGATAAAGCAGCCCCTGATCTGGTGCACGCCGCTGACAAAGGACAGAAGGGGTTTGGTGGCTGCATCTCTTCCCTGCCCATCCCAGGCGTCTCTCTCTCAACAAACACCCCCCAAGCAGCGCATTTGGGGCTTTTTGAGTTTCTGTGCCATTTGAGGTTTCCTTTAGACATTTCCATGGCAGCGTTTTGTGCCAAAAAAGGGCAGAATTGTGGTGTCTTGTGGTCCTGGCTGCAGAGCAGCTGCTCGTGGAGGCTTTGCCCATTTTCCTGCTGACTGCACCAGGGCTGTGTCAGCCCCAGGTTGTCCAGGATTGCTTCCCCATGGGCCCCACCTCTGCACTGAAGTCCCTTATTCATATTATTCTTTCATCACCACAAATAT
>CM019226.1:17850627-17860864 GCA_009741485.1 Malurus cyaneus samueli | reverse complement strand
TGGGTAACTGAGACAGTTCTGAACATTATATATTTCTGCACTCACTGGATTTTTAAGTCAAGATCCATTTTGTTTTTCAGTAAGATTTGTTGTCCACTCTGAAAATAAAGATATTAGAACCTCGTTATTTCAAAAATTGATCTGAAGATATTTATGAGAACGAGCTTTCCTGGGGCTTTACATGAATTTCTCATGGAATTGCCTACAAGGATGTAGCTTTCTCTAAAATTATATAGGCAAAGCCAAAATCCTATTAAAACATAAAATGCCTTTTGTCTTAATTTCAAAATCCTACAAAACCTTTGAGCCTGAAATAATACCCAAGCACTTTACAATAACAGTTGGTTTCCTACAACTTTAGGACTTGTAATTACCCAGTACAGCAGTAATTTTCAATTGGCCATATCTTGATGAAGAGATGGAACAAACACTGCCACACGTGTATGAACTTGACTTTTGAGTCCAATTTTACTCCCTTGGAAGGAAGTATATTTTGACTTGAAAATTGCATGTGGTGAGTGACTGCACAGTCATGGGGGAAGAGAAATCTTTCTCTTCATGGGAGTTTGTTGACATGTCTGCCTTGAAAAGGACTTCATTGTTTGCCTCTGAAGAATGAAAAACTCCCAATGTAAGAACGTAGTGAATTTTTCTTCCTGTTGTCTACCTTAAGAAAATTATCTGTACAGTTGCAACCAGTGAATTTTTGCCTGTGTTAATGCTATAATATATCTGTAATTACCATGATCAAAAATTAATTAATTTTGTGTGCTCCATGGTTTTCTTCCTCAACTGAAATGCAATTAACAGTCAGGATTAGTACAGTGGACAGCAAAGGCACTGCCTCAAATTTTATAGCTCTTGCAAAGTTACAGTGCTTGAGTATCTTAAATCTCCTATTCTATTTTATTATCCCTCTGACCCCCGCCTTGCTCTCCTGCCCAGGCCTTCAGAACCACCCATGGTTACACCCTGAGCTCTTGTCCTCTTCCAGGGCCTAAAGTTCTGCCAGCTCACCCCAAACATTCATTTGGATTTGGGATCTGGGATTTGTAAATTCAGTTTATAAGATACCAGTGTTGCTGCTCTAGACAATGTTCTCCTTGCCCCGCACACCCCATGTGTGAGATGGTTCCTGGGGTGGAGGTGGAGGCAATGCTGCCCTGATTCTGGATACACATCAACCAGAAATGTCTTGGAGGGTCATGCAGGGAAGTCACAAGGACCCACTGGGTGTCCAGGCAGGCTGTGACACTCCCAGGAACAGTCTGCCTTCTTGATTTCCTCCTGCTCCAGCACAAATCCTTAACCTGAGGATGTGACTGGACTGCTCTCTGCCAATGCAGCTGCTCAGAGCCCTTCCCCAAAACCTCCCCTGTCCCAGGACACAGGCATGGAGCACAAACAGCTGAGGGAAAGGTGCTCACAGCACACAGACAAAAACTGGAGCCACTGCACCATGAAATATTGCCACTGCCTTCATCTGAGCAGGTCCCAGGGGAGAGGAGCCTCGTGGCAGGATGAACAGCACCCAGTTCAGCGCTCGAGGTGTTTGACCTGGATCTGTCACCAGCAATCTCTCTGCACTGCTGGAACCTCTGGTGACAAGGCCAGCATGGTCCTTGGAAAATTCCATAAATATTAGAAATATTTGTCTGTTAGGAGAAGCTTGAAAGGGAGAGCAGTAATGTGTGGAAACCCTCTGCTCAGGAGAGGGAAGGCAGGGCAGAAGGTGAAGGACCACATGTCCAAGCACCAAAACCTGTCAGGGTGCACATCTGTGCTGGTTTAAAGGTGATGCTGAGCCAGAGATGTGTCCAGAGCTCTGGAGCTGGGAGAGCTGGGTCTTATTCTGCTGCTTTTCCTCCAGAGGTTCTATCCAGGTAGAGCCTGTGCCCAGATATCTGCAGGGTCTTTGAGTTCACCATGCCAGGCTTCCCCTTCCCCTCATCCTGCAGAAATAGTTTGTATATTTAAAAGACCATTTGAAGCAGTATTACAGCAAATAAAGAGGAAGGAAAGCTTCCACCATTAACTGCCCTGAAGTGTGGTGTTTAGTCCAGGGCCCATCTCCTTTCTGTGGTAATTAACTCTGAAATCTTGATTAGCATTATCTCAGCTAAGCCATCTTTAACATCTGCCTGCATTCAGCCATGTCTGTCACAGGGGGTCGGGTGTTTCAGGCGGGGCCTGACTCTAATCCGTCCCCAGATGGATCTGGTGACCCCACTCCTGTGGGATGGCATCACTGCCCTCAGACAGAGCACGCTGGGCACTACAGAGTTGATGTAAAGCCTGAGTGGCTCTCCAGGGGCTCCCAAGGGTGCCACCAGCGACACAGAGCACCCTCGGTGTGCCACCCTGGGGCAGAGGTGCCACGCTGGACACAGGCAGTGCTGGGTCACTGCTCCACACGGTGCTGGCACATGGTGTTCCGTGGATCCAGGGGGAATGTGGTGACTGGAGCAGATTCCCAGGAGCTGGTAACAAGTGTGAGTGAGCAGGGAGCCTTGGAGAGGCTGTGAGGGCCGAGGAGGAGCAGCCAGGCTGGTGCCACCCTGCAGTGCTGCCACCATTTCCTCCAGCTACCTTCATCCACCATCAGCTCTGCTGTGCTTACTCCTGGCAACCAAAACAGCTGCATCTCTCTCCTTAAAAAAAAAAAAAAACAAACCCAAAAAAAACCCCAGTGGAATCAAAGTCTCCCTGCAAATGTAACACGGAGCCGATACAGAAATGATGATTGTGCTAAACTCTGACTTGCAGCGAATACTTTTTATATCATGACACTGGATTCTGATGCACAAAAGAAAATCAAGTTCTTTTCCCTCTGCACGCCCCATAGTTGTCAGAATCATTGCTTCTCTTTGTTTTTTGCATACAGTAACTAGGAAGAGATGCTTTATAAACTCTCTTGTTCCTCCAGTCAGGATGTCAACAAACTATGAATAATGAAATAAAAAAAAATTCCAAATGAATGGCTAAGACCCAGCAGAGAATTTTAACCGGGGGAAGAGAAGCAGCATAAGGGCTGCATGACAATAATCATCATTACTGCTAATAAAGCATCTCTTCCTGCTGGTGTGGTGCAGGGGACAAAGGGAGCCCAGCAGGCTGGACCCACCATGTGCCATCCTGCCCACGCTCCGGCCCCTGCCCGCCCTCCCTCCCACCGATCCCGGGAGAACTGGCACCGCCCCAGCCCCGAATGCCAAGGGATCCATCAAAGCAACGATTTACAAATAGGAGAGTGAACTCTGCTGGCATTTTTCGAGGGGTAAAAATGGGCTTCCCTTTTCTCCTTCCAAAAATGTGGAATTAGTTCATGCTCCGATTTTTGAGGCGTTATGTTAATTTTAGGGGGATGTGCTCTTGCAGAAATTCTCACTCACACTCACACACACTTTTCATGCATTACTTGGTTGTAGTTGGATGCAGTTTTTCCCTGACTTTTCCCCACTGCTGTGGCACTAAAATCATAGAATCACAGAATCATTTAGGTTGGAAAAGACCTTTAGGATCATCGAGTCCAGCTGTTAAACCAGCGCTGCCAAGTCCGAATCTTTCACGCTGTTGGGGAAGGTTAATTTGTTTGTTGAACACAAACAACTGGCAATGCCTTAAGCTGTTCACTATTTCCTTTTTCTTGATACCGGCAGCTTTACCCCTCCTGCGACCGAAGCTTTACTTACCCCTTCTTTCAACTGATCTCCAGCATTATATTATTTATGAATAAAGGTCACCCCGTGAGGAAATGGCACATCTACTAGAAAACAATGTGCACTTTCTAAATTTGAACCGAGTCGTTTCCGTTCTTTGATTTAAGTTTAGTTACTTCCTGTGGTTTCTTGTCCTACGCCACTGCTGAATCTTTGGATTGACTCCAGGATAAATTGCACTCTTTCAATGAAATTAGAAACTGCGGCAATGATGGCTCAGCCAGAGCGGCTGGTAAACAGCACTTCAGCTAAACATTAGTGCACTTAGTGGGCTGCACAAGTGTCTCATTACCTGTGTGAGGTGATGGATCCAGCCTGAGCCGTGTGGGTGCTCTCCTGGGAGCTGCACCCTTGGCTCTCACCGGGCACGGTGCTGAGCAAGCACTTCCACCTCCCACAGGAGGGACAAAGGAGCCTTTGGAATGAGCAGCTCCCCATGGAGAGGGGACACTTCACCCCAAAATCGAGCCATCCTCCCACAGATCCTTGGGAAGCATGGACTGGTGCTCAGCCCCACACTCAGCTCTGTGCCAGGTCAGTGCTTCCTCAAGCCACAATCCTGCATCAGGGTTTTTGGAGATCAGGGTGAACTGGGGAAAACCTCCAGAGTTTAGAGAAGCCATTTCAGGCAGTTTGCTGACAAATCCACATGTGACTGAGCACCAGTAGCCCCGGGATGTGCTCTCCCTCAGTAAAAACCATGAATGGGCTCTTCATGAGCCCGCAGTGACCGCAGCCCTCGCAGGGCTGGAGGAGCTGTAGATGGCCACGGCCAGGGAGGGGAGCACGGCAGCAAAGCAGGCGTGAGGCACTCTGTACCTGAATGCTCTGCCTCCCCAGTTTGCCTTGGGAGACCTTCCGCACCATAACCAGCCTCAGCAGAGAGTCCTGTTGGGCTGGGCTTGCAGGACACCTCAATAACGACACCCTCTCTCTCTCCCCACCCCTTTTCTTTCTCCTTCCCTTCCCCCAGGACCCTTAAGCACAGATTTCTCCCGGTAGTCAGACTGCTGTCTCAATGGAGCCCCGGATTCCCCACAACATCACCGTGGTCCCCAACTCGGCCATGGTGCAGCCCTTGCTGGACAGTCGGATCCCCTACGGGCGGCTGCAGCACCCGCTCACCATCCTGCCCATTGACCAGATGAAGACCACGCACATGGAGAACGACTACACCGACAACCCCAGCGCCGCCCAGCCGCCAGCCCAGAAACGCCCCCGAGCCCCGCACGAAGCGGGCAGCACCGGCCAGCACCCGCAGCGCTGCGAGCAGGACGTCACCCACCCCTGGATCTCCTTCAGCGGGCGCCCCAGCTCCATCAGCAGCAGCAGCAGCACCTCGTCAGACCAAAGGCTCCTGGACCACATGGCCCCGGTGCCCGTGGCCGAGCAATCGTCCCCCCGCGCCGTCCGCATCCAGCCCAAGGCCATCAACTGCAAACCCCTGGAGCTGAAGGGCCCCGCTGGAGGGTCCCAGGAGCTGGACAAGCACTTCCTGCTGTGCGAGGCCTGTGGCAAATGCAAGTGCAAGGAGTGCGCCCTGCCCAGGACTCTGCCCTCGTGCTGGGTGTGCAACCAGGAGTGTCTGTGCTCGGCGCAGAACCTGGTCAACTACTCCACCTGCATGTGCCTGGTCAAGGGCGTCTTCTACCACTGCACCAACGAGGACGACGAGGGCACGTGCGCCGACCACCCCTGCTCCTGCTCCCAGTCCAACTGCTGCGCCCGCTGGTCCTTCATGGGCGCCCTGTCCCTGGTGCTGCCCTGCCTGCTCTGCTACCTGCCCGCCACCGGCTGCGTCAAGCTGTCCCAGCGATGCTACGACCGAGTGAGCCGGCCCGGCTGCAGGTGCAAAAACACAAACAGTGTCATTTGCAAGGCGTTGCCCGAGAGCAAAGGGCCAGAAAAGCCCTTTTAGTAGTTTGGGAGCGGGAGGGTGCTCCGTGGAGCTGGGTGGTGGCGGCTCTTTTTAATAACCTGTGTTCTGAGGAGAGCGTTCGTCTCTTGCCTTCGGAGAAAGCAGAAGCAACTATTTCCACAAACTGAAGCACTTTGGGTTATTCAGGGTTTTTGGAACTGGTCGCAATTTAAATAGATGGGGCCAAAGGAGGAATGTTAATAATGCAGAGTGAAGGCTGCAAACCGATGTACATCATGAAGTACAGCTGCTGAAAAGCTCCCGGCTTGGACGGACAGACGGCTGCTCACCAGGCCTGCACACCACAGGAACCATTAACTGCTCGCTTGGCAGCCACAGCCTCACAACCAATCCCCATTCCCAGCTGCAAAAAGCTGCTTTGAATTCGCATTTGGGGCGGGCTGCTTGTTTCCTCTCTCCTTCCAAACCCCGACTGGCTCCCAGCAGCCTGTTGAAGGTGACGGGGGAGCTCCCTGCACCCTCCTTCCCTCCTGCACACCACTGCAAGGGCTGGTTGCACACCAAGTACGTGTTTCTCTAAAGCTTTCTGTGTCCCTCAAAGATTTCTGAACCAGAAGCAAAGCTACATTTCCTTTGTTGAAGGGTCTTTTGCCGTGGGGCGTATCCCGCCCGGCCCCGCTGGTTTGGACCCTCTTTCTAAAGCAAGATGGTAGCAGGGCTGCTCCTCCCGCGAGGAATTGCAGCAGGATGTGTTCGGGCAGTTGTATCAACACCGGGTCCTCCTGCCTGTAAGCTGATCCACAGCATCGGGTTTCACTCAATGGAATATGAATTTTCCATCAACAGAGCAGCCCCGCTCGGGGAGGATGTTGGCCGATGCCGCTTCCCCAGCGCCGGAGCTGAGGGGATTTCGCTCGCGCCGCAAAGCGAACACGGGCGGGGCTGGGTTCTCTCAACCTCTGCAGCTCTGGTAAAGTCACACAAACCTAAGTGTGCAACGCTTAGGTGGATTTTTCTAGGGATCTCAATCCAGTACCTCCCTCTCCTGGAACAAGCTCTTCTTTGCTCATTGAATATCAAGATTTGTTTTTGTCTTGGGGGCGAATGGCACTTGCTTGAAGTACAGCCCATTCCCCCCACCCCTATTGCTGCTGTTGGACTTTTGCCTCTTCTGTACAAAAGTGTCTTTTTAAATGTAAAGAATGCTTTTAATGTTTATTTTCGTGTTAACACACACTAGGGAAAGCCAGGGGAAGGAAGAGAGTGCAGTTAACGAATGTGCCCGTGGTTTTCAGCACGCAAATATTGGCTCTGTCCGTGTACTCATCCTGGGGCCGGTTCTGCCTTCCCTAAGGATGCTGCAACCCCTCTCTCTTGACAACTACAAGGTGCTAAACAAGAATCTCGGTCCAAACATGCAACACTCTAATGAGTCGGTAGGTACTTGTTGCATGCAGAAAACTGACCTGGTCTCTCTTTGTGTTTTTAATTAGAGGAGATTTCCTCGGTAAATGCACAGCAGTGACAGTGAAATGTCATCTCTAATTAGATAAGCAATAGGCAGAGCTCATGTAGCATTTCCAGGAATCCCGCTGGCCTGGCTGCGCCGCAGCCGCTGCCTGGGGCTTGGCAGGAGCGTCCTGATGGGACTTTCAGAATTCAGCTCACCTGGATGATTTGGGGTTTAGCTCAGTTGAATTGTAGATATTTATTGATCGGGGGAGTAAAAAAACAAACCAATAAAACCCCAACAAATTTTTATATTTATAATGTTTGCTAGCTTGTACATGCCGGATCATAGAAAAAAGGATTTAATGTCTGTTACAGATAGCAGCTCCTCTCAAGCAGCCTCGTGTTAACTGTGGGCACCAGGAGGCAGGTGAGGATCTGGACCTGTATTTATTATCTTGCACAAACTGGAGGGGAAAAGATATAAAGGAAAACCAACCCCAAACTGGCTGAACTGTTGGCTGAATGTATCAGATATTGTATTTAAAACGAGAAATCATTTTCCTAAGATACAAGCAAGCTAGAAGCGGCAGCAGGAGAGGAATTTACCTGCTGCCCTCCTCTGTTGGGACCACACATGTCCAAATGGCCTCCACCCACGGCTGCTTTGCCTTCTTGACCCCCTGTCCCTGGCTGTTCCTGGGGAATCTGTGCTGAAAGTTTGCGCTGGCAGAGCCCGTGGCTTGGCTGCACGGTCCTGACGGGCAAAGGCAGCGCTGAGGGGTCGCCACTGTGCCAATCTACACTCATGTACATAGCCCCAGCCCCCCACGGATCTCCTCTCGCTGTACATAGCTGTAAACTATTTCTCTGTTGGTTTGGTTTGCAAATGAAGCCGCGGAAGGCGGTGCTGGAGCCTGTCCCGCCTTGTGGATGTGTTAGAGCAGTGGTCAGTGTAGCAGAGTGACCCTCCCTGTCCCCTCGGGGGGCACAGTGACCCTCCCTGCCCCTTTGGGGGGCACAGTGACCCTCCCTGTCCCCTCGGGGGGCACAGTGACCCTCCGTGCCCCCTGGGCTCCTGGCACACCGCCGGACCCTGCCCCAGCAGCTGCCAGCCCCGGGCACAGGACGGTGCTGAGCCCTGGGAAAGGCTCTGCTGGCGGAGGGAACGGCTCCTGTTGGTTATTCCCTTTCCTGCCCATCCCAGAAATCCAACCCCCCGTGCCCTTTGAAGGTACTTGGGTCTCCTGCCACCCCCGAGATCACCACGGGCATGGTGCCGTGTCACCCTGTCACCCTGTCACAGTGTCACTGTGTCATCCTGCCACCGTGTCACCATGTCACAGCCCTGCAGCTCTGCCCTCCTCCCACAGCTCACAGCCCCTGCTAACGAAGGGACAGCTGCTAATGAGCACAAAGCAGCCATGCCATGCTGGGATGGCCGTGGAGGCCGGAGGGCACAGAGGGCACAGAGGGCACGGAGGGCAGAGGGACAGGTTCCCCTGGGCCAGGTGCCAGGCACTGGAGGAGGAAGAGGATGGCAGGGCACCTGCACCACTAATTGCTGCAGCTCTGCTAATTGCTGCAGCTCTGCTAATTAATTGCTGCAGCAGGTTCATGCCAGGGTGTTCATGCCCTCTGCCCCACACAACGGCCCAGAAAGCAGGAAGGGTGCTGGCAATGCCACCCCACGTCCCCAGCGGGAGCAGAGCTGCCCCAACACACAAACACCCTTCACCACAGCCCTGTGCCCGCCGTGTGCCAGAGCAGATCCCAAATTCGGTGCTCCCTGGGCACCGGCTTTGCCACCCCAATGAGCCCTCACCCTTCCCCAGCACTGGGTATTCCCTTCCCCTCCCATGCTGAGAAATATCTGCCCCTTCTCTTCCCTCCCCTTCACATGTACACCCTGAAAAGTTACCACAGAAGGTTTTTCTTTGTATAGAATATTTATTTTGAAGCTCTATTTTAATAGTATTTATTTTAGAAAGTCTACTATTGTAAGAGTTCTTCTGTTTGTGAAGAAAAACAAGTACTGATGAATGTACTGATCTAGAAATATATTATATATATAAAATATATATTGTTAAATATATAAATGGCTGTTGTGGTTCTTTAAAAAAAAATCCCAAGAAAGTTTATAGCAATTATGCTAAAAATACAAGCAGAGAGTGGCCCAGAATTGGGTATTTGGTGCTCTCCAGTCCTGCCAAGGAGCTCAGGGTGATGCCGGGCTTGCTCTGCCCCATGGCCTGGCACTTCAGGGGGTCATCAGTTAATTCTCCCTGCTCTGTCCCCTTGTAGGACAATCCTCTCCCTCCCTGCACCCCTAAAACAGCCTGGAAGTCAGGCTGCTCCTTCCAGGGGGTCAGCCCTCAGAGTGACAACGGGATGGACATTAAAGGGAACAACCCCAAAGTCAGTGGGGCTGTACCAACCCCATCCCAGAGTGACAATGGGATGGACATTAAAGGAACAACCCCAAAGTCAGCGGGGTTGTGCCGACCCCATCCCAGAGTGACAATGGGATGGACATTAAAGGGAACAACCCCAAAGTCAGTGGGATTGTGCCGACCTCATCCCAGAGCCTCCCTCGACCTTTCAGCCCCGTTCCTGCTCTCCTGCTCCTCCTTCCCTGGAGCTGTGCTGCCCACACCAGAACAGCCCTGCTGGGGTTGTTGTGGGTGCAGAGCACCCTCCAGCCCACCCCAGGCTCCCCCAGCCATGGGGACAGCCAGAATCTCCCACCTCCTTGGAAAAAGGACAAAAAACTGCCAAGGACCAGTTCCTGGGTCCCTGCCCAGCCCCTGAGCCACATCCTGGGGCTCCCACCCAGCAGCACCCACCACCCTTCCTGCCCCCAGCTCCTCGTGTGTCACCAGCATCACCCCGGACTGCTAAAAATACAGGATCCGGGTTATTTTTCACCATTCCTGTTATTTATTTGCACACACTGTGGAGCTGTGACTCACTGGAAGCCCTGCCATGTTTTGTGTCATCACAGAGGTAACCTGAGTGTGTTACCTGGCCTGAAATAATATTATTGAAACAATAATGTTGAATTAGTCAGTGGATCAGATAAAGAGACAATAACTACACTGTGTGGATCACGATATCTGATGCCAAAAAAATTGCCGTATAATAAGGAAAAGATACTGAATTTATTATGCTGGTAGTGGTTTTCCTTTTT